>JASDQU010945325.1:22019-38410 GCA_032191745.1 Picea mariana
TATCATGGGGACATGAAGCAAGGACCTACTTGTGTGCTTGCTACCTAGGGTTTCAATGATTAAGCATAATAATAACAATGTAACCATAAATGTAAGAGATTTAACCTACAACCATTCAATCAAGAAGTTTTGCATGAGAAATACACTTAAAAATCAATGAAGAGCTTATCAAACCCTAGTTGTAAACCATCCAATGATAGAAAACACCATAAATATGCCAAGAATGATTCTCCACAAGTGTAGCGCCTCAACTCCAAGAAAAAATACCAATAGAAAAGACTAAAAATGATCCTCTCACAAGAGAGTGAGTTGTGTTATTTCAAAACGAGGCTCAACGCCCTCTATTTATACCAATCTTATGACCTTTAATTACAAAAATAGGTCATTAAAAGAGCTGACAATGGTTGACTAAATATATTATATTAGTTGTCACATTAAATGCTAAAATGTCATAATTATTAGCTAAAAGGTAGACGTCAGGCCCCTCTGAGGGGGACGTTGGCCCTTTTTGTGCAAGATCAGCATCCAAAAGGTAAAACGCTGGCCCTTCTAGGGCTCCTGCAAGCTGCCACACGTGCCAAATGATCCCAGCACCCTACCACATGCTCCAGAAAATGTCTAGTCTACCCTGGGTGATATCCTGTCCATCAAAGCCATCATCTCATCTGTAGTGGGTGATCCCCCCTAGGTCGATCTCTGCCAAAGTGTCCTGGTAAGGACTTCCTTCTATCTTCTTCATGCAACAACTCATCATGATGTTGTCCTACCTCTTCCATCCCAACAACCATCTGATGGGCTCTTCAGCCCCATCGAGGTCTGAACTAATCATATCCGCATGTGTACCGGTCCACTGGTACCTGTCCACCGGGTATGGTCCTGCACATCAAAGACTACGCCCTCCATGGGCTCATCAGTCCTTGGGATCATAGCAATGAAAATCATATTTCATCATTAAATTTATCAAATACATGCATGAAATCCATAACATATCATCTAAGAGCTCAAATACATTACACATATCTACTATATAAAGCTGAAGAAACTGACAGAACAACCTATTGGGCTAATACCCACAAGAGATGAAAAGTTTCCTCAGAAGATCATTCAAGCCATGTTTTATGAGATGATATGGTTTAGGGATGTCCAGTCATAGTAAGACCAAGGGCAGGTGTTTTCTGTGGGTTCCTTTGTAGGAGGTGAGATGTACTCGTCATGGATGCATTTTTTCCAAGCCCTTTATTGCCTTTATCTTTTATTTATTGCTTTTCTTTCTTTTTTACTTCAAGGTCTGACCAGAGGACACTACCTTGGCGTGGTGACCAGATCTGATAGTGTTACCCACTGGTATCTTCACAGAAATGATAAGGATGGCTCGTGATGAGACCCCCTTTCCCTTGGCCATGCAACCAAAAGTCATTGCCCTGGCGTGGTGACCAGAAAGTGGCAATGTCATACTGCTGGATACCTATGAACATAATGGGTCGGCTCGTGATGAGACCTCCCATCCTCTTGGTTAGGTCTTGTTTTATTAATTTTCTTAGGGTCCCTTTAGTTTCTTATCGAGAGGCCTTTTATTGCCTTCTTGGGGATCCCCTGGGCGAAGCATCTCTAGGTTTTATTTCCTATCGCTTTTATCTTTTACCAGCTGCTTTTACCCCCTGGGCCTTTAGCCCCTTCTTCCCACAAGCCAAAGTGTAACCCGCAAAGGTCATCCTAATGGCCAGACTAGGGGAATGGGATAGATGTGCGAGATGTAAAATGATCAAATGGTGGGAGCAGACGATGGCTCTACAAATCCCCCTTGGTGGCTCACCAAAACCCATGAACATCAGCTTGCTAAGTCACCCCATCAATCACCCCAACAATGGTCAAGTGGATTAGTGTAAGATCCAAGCAGTCATCATAAATTAAAGGAACCTANAAATATGACACATACCATGATACCTTGTACCAATTACCTCATGGAGCAAGAGTCCTCTTCGATGCAAGTCCAAGACGATGGTGATGGAAGATGTTGCTGCTGACAGGACAAATCTGGCGAAGATGAAGAAGGATGGGCCCTCCAGGGCCATGCTCAGGTCAATCCTGCTCTCGGTACTTCATGTCTAGGACCTGTGGGCCTCAAGACATGATCTCCTAGCTATCCCTAGATATCGGGGATAATAGGGTTGTTTGAGCACTTCAATTTGGTTTATTTAACTTGCAGGAACCATAACCGGTCCATGCTTGCTTATAAAAATCTAAATTCAGAGATGAGATGACAGAATTTCATCTGAAATTTCCTTCACGGTCATGTAACAGAAAGTGCATGGATTTTTTAACCCACAAGCATGTCTTCCGAGAACGTGCGCCAAACCCATTGTGTTTCTCAGTGCATTCTGTGCATTGCGCCCAAAATTCATTTTTAATTTGTGCATTGGTGCCCAATGTGCCTTTGTCTACTCCGTAACCCACACATCTGTCTAGAAAATCATACATTGTAAGGGTTTTTGTGATATGTTGGAGGCCCATAGCCTTCTTAAGTTTTATTCTATACATATTGTAATATGCATCAGACTTAGATTCCCTCTCCACATGAAGGGTTATTCAAAACATAGGCACTTAGGGGGTTAAAATCCACATTTTTCCTCTTTTTGCTTTCATTTTTCCACATGGATGGCTTGCTTTGATTAAAGATAAGTTGGAATCATTCTATATCACAAATGTAATTACTTGCATTGGGACTAGAAATTGAATGTCAATATTTGAGTATGCTCTTCTCTCGTGCCATAAAGTGATCTTGAGAATCAAAAAAGTGATTGAAGGAAAATTTCATCTACCTTAAAGAAAAAATCTTTAGGAGAGGACAACAGCCCCCCTCGGGACTCCTCTTAGTTTCTTTTCAAACACATCTTAAAATTGTAACGGGCCCATACATGCCCACATGCTACAAAGATAGGATAGTTTTGAATTTACTTTCTTAGATCAAATCGCTATGGAAGTTTAAAGGTTTTGTAGTGGGACCATACATGCCCACATGTCCACAATCTAGGATAGTTGTTGAAGCTTTCTTACATTAAATCACACTAGGGAGTTAAAGGATTGGTAATGACCCATATTTGCACATGCTAGTTCTCTAGGGACTTTATAATTTTGCAAGGTTGTACCAATGGAATTTAGTAAATTAGGTAATCAAGACTTGTAAGGATCACATGAAGTCCACATGAAGCAAGGTGACACCTAACTTATTAAAACTTTGGTGCACTTTCACTTGTTCACACACAAAGTCACTACTCACTCACATAAATTCATCTAGAAAATTGTGGAGGTTGAAGTAATTTTCCTCCAAAGGGATTCCAAAATGCCCCACCCCTTTTTCTTGATGAGACTATCCACTCCCACTTAATTTCAACAAGATTGGTTCACACCTCCAATCTCTCAAACAACCACATCTTAAATTTTTCTAAAAACTCACAAAGTTTTCCTCCATAGGATGTGCCAAAATAATTTTTTTAGTCTAGGTAGGATTTCTAGGATAAGCATCCAAATAACTCCCCATTATCTGGTTCTCACATATTCAGAACAGTAGAAGTTGTCAAATAGGGAACTTTAAAATCCTCCAAAGTCAAGTGTTCCTAACACCATAAGGCAGGGAGATACCCATGAAGGTTCAAAGGCTGAGGTCTAGTTTTTCTATGTGTCCCCCCTTGAGGCACCCACCTCTTGGATGGGATCCATCCCGTGACCCATTTCGTAGGCCAAAAATCTAAATGTCGCACTTTGACTGAGGTACCTAGTGACCAAATTTTAGGACATCTACCCAGGTGGCACTTGTGGGCTGCAACTGTACCTTGATCATATTTTTGTGGCTATTGGGAAATATCGCCAGCTCTTTTGGGATATGCCCTCTCTACCCCTCATTATAATTGATTACTTCATCCTTCACTAGTTCCTCTTCTGGTGGCTTTAGACCACACTATTGAGTGCTATTTTGAGAGGAAGGACATTACATCTTTTAGGACATGAGCATTTTGTTTTCTTTGTTTTACCATGTGGACAAAACCTACCTACCCACATGTATGCTTCTTTATCAATTTATTTATATATGAATCTCTTGTGATTACATGCGATTGTGAGATATATTGTGAAGGTCCAAAAAATCATAACAAAGCCTCTTGTTCATTTATTTCTCTCATCACCATTTGCGCACATCCACTTTGTTAGTCGGACATCATAGGGGACCCGCAGAATCCCCATCATTCCAGATTCTTGCTAAACCTCCCTCCTATTTTAGGAGGACTTCCTAATCTTTCCAACTCATAGTCTCCACCTTCTCACACCCCTATGAGTGCTACTGTCTTGGGATGCGATTTTCTTGGTTCCACTTTACTTGGGTCCACTTCCAAAGAACAACCTCTCACTCGCTCTCCTTTACATGGAAGTGGGGGGAAGACTTCTTCCCAATGGAGAAGCACAACCCCACCTAGCCCCCCTCAAGGATTAGGGACACACAACACTCACACCATGGTTGGCACTAACCCTCCTCAAGGGCCAGGTACACAAACCATTCCCATCATGATGGGAATTAACCCTCCACTGCCACCCCAGATGCTATACTTGGCTTCCCTCAACATACCAAATATGACTAAGCTCACCAATGATCCTATATTGCACAACCCCACATGTCCCACAATGCCTACCAAACTCCCTTCAGACATCCCCAAGTTTGAAGGAAAAGTGGGAGATGACCCGGCCAACTATAGCATGACCTTCCACTTATGGTGCTCTTCAAACAACATCATGAATGACTATGTTTGCTTGAGATTATTTCAATGCACACTCACTGGCCCATTAGCCAAGTGGTATGTGGAAGAAAAATATGGGTCCCACGTGACCTTTGAATCTTTGGCCAAATCATTTTTGACCTTCTTTCAACTCCAATCCATCATGACAATGGTCTCGAACTACTCTCAGAGTTTAAACAAACCTCTGCCACACACATCACTAACCACATTCATGAATGGCATCCGCGATGTACTCTATGCAAAGTTGAAGCCACCAAGCAACAATTCCTTAATTGGTTTCTCAAATCACTTGTTTCCCTTCTTTCCAAGGATGTGACCGCCACCTTCCCCCAATCTGAAGAAGAAGCCATCAGCAAGGCTCAACAGTTCGAACTCATTTATTCATAATCAAGATACTTATATATGGTACTACCTGATGCCCCAAGATTCATGCCATTCAGCTAGGGAAAAACTGGGATGTCTCACTTCGTAGATGGATTGATTGGTACCACTACACACCACAATCCACACCTCCAACAACCACCTATGTATGGAACACCTCAATATCCGTTGGTATATGGAGTACCCACTTATTATCCTCCTCCCCCTTATCAACAACCATACCCTGTTGCCCTCTCCCCACCCATAAGTGGACCCCCACCGACACCCATAGTATGCCCAGCAACCCAACCAAGTTCTGGTACCCCCTCTACATCATCTTATACCCTAAGCACTAGTGAAATAACTATGCCTTCCTATATACCCTAAAGACCATTGCCACCAAATAATCTGTACTTTCCATTCCCTAGCCTGACCCTCCACATCCCATGGCTCCACCACAAGGACAACCACATGCTGGGGTTAACTTTGTTCATCACTCTCCCATTCAACAATATCAAAATTTTGAATAGTTGAATACAAAAAATCCAACCCATCACTCAAATAATGCCAAAAAGAAAGGAAAAAACTAAAACAACAATAATTCAAGACCAGGAGGGAATCTCCCCCAACATAACCAATCTTTCAGGGGCAACTAGAATCAGGGGAACCAAAACCCCCAAGGGAGGAATAATAACAAACACCAAGGGAAGAATAACAACAATCTTTAGAAAAACTTCCCTTGTGCCCTTTGTGGTGAGTATGGCCATTATACTCACCATTGCCCTCAAATTGTTGACATTAAATGGATGAAAGAATCTGGAAATGGACCACGCCCCCCCAACACTGCCTACTCCCCAATAGGCCCCACAACAATNCCAACAGGAGATGCCTTCGGCCCCACCACATATGGGATAGTATCTAAACCCAGGCACTCCTACCGATCGCACTATCCTCCTCACTAGTGAGAAAGAAGTTCTTTTAAAAATGCGTAGTCGTCAATACAACACACCTCCTGACTCCACTACCACTACCTCAGAAACAGCCCTAGCCACAAATAGACCACCTTTGATGATTCATCACCCTAATACTGACACACCCCTTTGTATTCCTCACATCCCATTATGACGGAATGTCAATAACTATCAGGCTAGTGCAACACACAATTATAGTTTGGTTGATGACTTGGAACAATACCGTGTTGCCATGTCAGTTTTAGAAGTCCTTCAAACCTATCCTACTCAATGAAAGTCATTACTTTCTACCCTGGGGGTAGTCAACCATGCAGACACTCATCTCATCACCTTTGATCTTGATAGTGGGAAACCCCGTATCCCCGCTCTGGTTGCTTTCCAAATACCGGTTAAAGTCAAGAACATCACAGATCATCGCTACATCATTGATGAAGGTGCATCCACATGCATCATGTCCAAAACCGTATGGTAGAAACTGTGCTCCCTGAAGCTCATACCATTAGCCATCACTCTGAGAGATTATGATGGATGACCATCCTCTCCTAAAGATATCTTTCAAAATTTCCCCATTGAACTCGGGGGAAAAACTATCCTCATTGACATTGAAGTTATCAAAGCTCCACTAGATTACAACATCTCGTTTGGGCATAGCTACATGTATGCGATGAAGGCTATGGCCTCTTCTGTGTTTCGTACAATGATGTTCCCCCACAATGGGAAGATCATCACCATCGACCAAGTATCACATTATGAGCCCAACCCTTCCTCCAACATTGATAACATCCTACCTTTTGTCCACACTAATCCCGATGCCTACCCACTCATCGATATGGGTCCTGGAATTTTCAAAGACCCATCCTTGATAGGGACATACCATGGAGCACCTCTGCTCATACATCCCTCAGCACAAGTATGTGTCATCTCATCCAACAGAACAGAAATTGGAGATACCCTTCCTCCCACTGAGGCTTTCTTACTATCTGACGTCCCACTGGTCACATAGATCCCTCCTCAGGAATCCCCTGAGAACTCTTTAACCCCACATGTTCCTAAATTTACGCTCCCCTAGGGCCACATTCTGGTTTGGGAGACACTCCCCCAAATCATTACTAAAATCCCCTTCTTTTACCCCCCATTGGGTGTGTAAGCTTTTTTAGGCAGTTGCAATGCTTACCCTTCCCAATATGGTGCTGGAAATTCCAATATGGTATCTACATCCACCCGTGATGGTCCCTCAACCATCCCTCCCTCCCCAAATAGAAGGAATCCCAATGCAGATTCCCATACTTACTCCCACCACACCAACTGCACCCCCACTTACTAGCACCATTGCTACAGCTGGGGGTAGATGGAAGAAGAAAGATCTCATTGCTCCACTTCCACCATGAGTTCAACCTCCTTGTGCACTATGCGAGAAAGATGAACACCCCACCAATAAATGCCTGTCTCTTCCTGAGATACGCAATCTTATTCAACTCCCTCAGGTAACGACACCACTTGTCACTTCCTCCAACACTACCACTACACCCCCTAATATAGGAACCAAAGGGCTACGAACCAAATTTGCATGCACCATTTGTTCAGAATATGGCCATTACACCCACCATTGTCCTGCACTACCTCACTTTTGGTAGACACTAGCAGTCATACACCATAGTTTTCAGAAAGCACCCATCCCATCCACATCATCTCACATACATGTCACTGGCATCCACTATGTCATGAACTCCGTCAATGAACGTATGCGATGTCCTTGTGCTCTATGAGAATCACTTGATCACTTCACATATTAGTGTCCTGCGATCATTGAATATAGGTGTCGTCAATTGGCCTTTATTCCCAATCCTACCATCACCCCACCTCCAGTGACGCCAGTAGTCCACCCTACTCCCTCTCCGGATATGGTTTATATATTTTCCCCTGAGCCTGAGGCACTTCCCACTCCTTCCTAGTTCATAGATATTCTCAAGGAGGATTTTTTCCCAAATATCCCTAATTCTCCCATTCATTTCCCCACGGAAATTTTACGCCCAACTACCATTTTCAACCAAAAATATCTGGATATTTGATTTATGACAAGCAAACCCATGCAACCCCCTTTTGTCATTCCCCCTTCCTCTTCACTAGAAGATAGTCAGACGGTGACAGTCACCAATGTTACTGCCCTGGATACCTTATATTTTCAATAGTTCCACTATGATGAAGACATCCTCGAGGAATTAACTACACCTGATTTCCCATGGGATCCGCTCCATCACAGAGCACTCTTTCTTTCAAAGGAATCCTTTACGCTTCCTAAACAAAACCCCATATACGCAATCAAAACCAAATATTTTCTCCCCTCAAGGCATATAGATTCGTTCAATAATCCTATTCCTACCCCTGACACTTTTGAAGAATGCAACATGGCCAATATTTCCCCCACCATCAAAATTGATATTTCCATCAAACCTAGAATCATAGAGGAAATCACCATCCGTGCTGCATGCTCTCCTGAATAACTCATAGCTTACAAACCTCTCTTCCAGGAATACCAGGACATTTTTGCCTGGTCATACACAGAAATGCCCGATCTTGATCCCTCTATTATTGAACATCGTATAGACACTTGGCCTGATATCACACCTGTACGAAAAGATCAGTGTCCATTACACCCATCATAGAAATTCCCCCACCACAGAATTTATGCCAACTGCAGAGCCTACAAGGAAAAGCTAACTTTCTATGATGCTTTGTCCCATATTACGCCACTTGCGCACATGGATTCCTTTGCTTACTATGCCATGACATCCCATTCCAATGGGATGAACATGCCCAAAATGCTTTTGATGATCTCAAAGTGGCCCTCTCCAATGCCCCATTGATTAGTCCACCTAACTATGACCATGACTATATCCTATACTTATCGGCCTCAGTCGTCTCTGTAGTAGGAGTTCTCATCCAATTAGGGGATAACAACCAAGAGCATGTCATTTACTATATTAGTAAAAATATTTCATGGCCACCCTTGAAATACAATCACGAAGAGAAACTCTCCCTTGCAGTTGTCCTTGTAATCCAAAAATAGCACCATTACATCCTGCTTCGAACTACCAAGGTTGTAGCAGACTCCAACCCCATGTAATACTTGCTCAAATGCCAACAAATTAATGAAAAATTTTCCCAATGGATCATCATCCTTCAGGAGTACGACCTCAAATTTTCAACACCCAAGAGAAAGAAATCCCTCATCCTTGTCGAACTCATTATGGCATTTCCTTCTGATACTACTAGCTCTCCTGTCAATACCGACTTCCCGATGAACNTCTTTTTCATCCCTTCAGATGATCCTTGGTATGGCGATCTCCTTGTCTACCTTCAAACACAGAAGTTCGGAAACCACCTCTCCAGGGACGATTTTTGACATATTCAACACCAGTCCCCTTGCTACCGCCTTATCAGTGATATCTTATATTGATGAGGAGTCGACACCATACTTTGTCGATGTTTGACTATTGATGAAGTCGATAGAGTCTTGAATGACTACCATAGTGGCACATGCGATGGTCACCTCTCAGGGATGTCCACCGCCTAGAAAATCATTCGAGCTTCCTATTTTTGGCCCACATTGTTTCATGATTGCATCCACGCTATGAAGCGATGTGAAAAATGTCAGCTATATGCCAATAAAGAGAGAGAACCACCTTCTGTTCTCCACCTAGTCATTACTGTCGGGCCCTTTTGCAAATGGGGCATAGACTTCATGACTTGCAACCCTCCATCTAGCAATGGACACAAATACATCGTCGTGGCAGTCGAATATTTCACAAAATGGGTTAAATCCATGCCCACCTTCAACAACACCACTTACATTGCAACACATTTTTTCTTTAACCACGTCATCTCCCACTTTGGAGTCCCCCTATAGTTAGTCTCCCATCATGGGAAACACTTCAAGAATGAGATTTTCATCGAACTCTCCTCCAAGTTAGGCTTCTCCCACAAGTTCGCCTACCCATACTACCCTCAGTCCAACGGATAGGTAGAGGCGGTCAACAAAGTCCTCAAAACGATGTTGCAGCGCATGGTTAACAAACATAAGACCAATTGGCACCATATGTTTCTTTCCATGCCATGGGATTATCGCACGATAGTTAAAACTGCCACTAGTTTCACACTATTTCCCCTTGTCCATGGGGTCGAGGCCACTCTCCCCATTAAGTGTGAAATTCCCACCTTACGCACCTCTATTGAGATATTACCTTACACTGCTCCAATGGAGCAACTTTTTCTAAACTTAGAGTCGTTGGATGAAGACCATCGGTCTTCATTACAGAACAATGAGGCAGCCAAAAAATGATCGAAGGCCACCTTCGATCGCCATGTCAACCTTTGCTTGTTCAATGAAGGCGACCTCATCCTCGCTTACGATATCACTCACGATACCTTCGACCATGTAAAATTTGATTCATTATGAAATGGAACTTACATCATCCAACATTGCCTCACAAAGGGCGCCTATATCCTATCCTCCCCTGAAGGCCATCCTCTCAAAGAACCCATCAACGAGTTGTACTTAAAGAAATTTTATGCTTGAGCATATCCATTCTACACTAGGCTTTTTCTTTTTTGTACACTTTTTGTAGAGTTTTTAATCTTCTTTTTCCTCCATGCCTTGCATCTAATCTATCATTTGTGTTATTGAAATATTCCTCCTCCATCGACCTACCACATGAGTTATGTCGATGGAGCCAGCTGTTGGACACAAAATCTCGCTTTGGCCGCTTGGGCCCTATATACCCCCTCACGTGAACTGCTCCACTCCAGCGGCATATGCCTAGGCTCAGCAACAAACAACCAAGTTGAATACACAACCATCATTGGAATCCATGCCAAGGCCAGTCACCGCTGTATTCGTCACCTTAGTGTCTTACTCGATTCCCAAGTCGTTGTCCTCCAGCTCAAAAATGTGTACCATGTACGCGATCCACGCCTCTTCTGTAAATACCTGCAAGTTAGACTTTTATCTTGACATTTTGATTCAATCACATTTACACATATTTCAAGGAAATTTAATCAAATAGCAGATAATATGGCTAACCTAGTGTTAGATTGGAATTTATCCCATCAAGTTACCATTACACATACATAACTCATCAAAAGTCTATCACAGCATATAAATTAGACATCATAACCAAAAAACATCAACACATGTGAACATCAAAAAGATCCCAAAATGAATATTCATATATATGTATATATCGGTCAATGTGCCATCAATAATTACAAAAAATAGTACATGTACAACATCCATAGGTAGGTGAACCACCTCACCCCTATAAATACAAAATCAGTGTCCTAACACCATATACAAAATGGGCTTGCAAGCCTCTATAAAAACAAAAATACATATACAGAGGCACGCATGGCGCCTCTAGCACTCCACCACCTGGTCCTCTCTTTGGAGGAGGTTCCCTACCAGCTAGGGGTCCCTCAGGTCCTGGGGGCAGTCGCTCAGTCATAGTCGGCTCCACTATAGCTTCTCTACGGATCAGGGTCCGCGACTCCACCAGAAGTCCCACACATTGCTCCAAGACCCCCTCGTCCTGGATATGCACCCACATACCCTCGGGCACTATCTGTAGTACCGCCTCCAATTGACGAAGAAAATCCTCAAAATATTTGCCTACATCCACACATAAAATATTTGATCAGCCATCACAACTCATCAAAACACCAAAATTTCCAAAAAAGATTAGTTTTTACACCCTTCAGCTTTGCCTCAAAGGCACGAATTTTTTCCCACAGTTGTGCACTCATGCATGACTATTGGCCATATAGGGGCGAACCCATGCACCCCTGTCACACACACAAATGTGCATCCTAGCGTGCCTATTCAATCCATAGTAGCACACACATGTGCAACTTTCAGGAACACAGTCGTGCATGGATGTGATGTTTTTCTTTGCACAGGTGCACATTCCATGCGTGTCTGTTTTCTCCATTTGGGCACCCCCATGCATGGCTCTCCAAATTACAGTCATGCACTCATGTGCAAGAAACACTCTATCACCCACGCACTGGGGGGCCCACCCTCACAAAACCCCCTTGTAAGGTCATTCATACAAGCCCTACCCAAAAAAGAAACCCTAACTAATGTGCAGGAGGATACGACCACTAACTTGAAACTCGCTGATCCTGAATCGGCTAGATCGATCTCCCAGAATCTCCAAATATCTCCTCAAACCTCTCATTAATCCACTACGGCCATAGGTACAAATGAGTTGGCAATGTGGGCCCTACAACTATATACAGTCCATTTTTCCAAACTTCCATACTCAATTCCTAGAGCTCCAAGCATTCGTTTTCCGATCCATCTTCAGCCACAAGCCCAGGATCCTACCACCTACACATTCACATTCCTCAGGCCACCATCCATCCTCGGCCCCTGGGGAGCATTTTTCTCACATCATGCTCAAGTATGCATGCTCATGTTCAAAATGCGCACATAACTATTATATATTATTTACTTTCAGATATCATTCACAATGGGTATTTGTTTTTTTATGTGTGCAGGTACTTGGTTATCACCCTCCCGCATGCCCCTTTCAAATATATGATCGCTACTAACATGTAATCATTCCCTATGAATATCAATTGCATCTCCCAGTCACACCCTCCGATATTTTCCTCTAAGTTCCCCCCATTTGGCTCTGCAGTACTCACACCTCTGTTGCATTTCAGTACTGTCAACCGATATCACTCTCTCCCACATGAGTTGTCCCCATCATAGTCCCCTCTGGAACTTTGACACTCATGCTATTTTCACCCCCCTAGGGTTGGGATTCCTCATAGTCTTTTCATTCCTGAGAATTAGCCGCATGCTCCTTCTCCTCATTTTGCTAACATCCCCATAATGGACTCCCGAGTAATCTCGTCACGATTCACATTTTGACTGCACCTTTGTAGTATCATTATCCCTCCATCTCATCCACCATTAGTTTTCCCATCTGTAGATTGTCCTCCATTCATTTTACCTAATACAGAAACCCTCCTATGGGGCCCCCACCCTCCACCTGTTTTCCATGCAACATGCACCCTCACAGGCCAAGCCATATTTCACTGGGGCACCCATTTCTATATTTATATGCTCGTCCCCAATTATTCTTTATTCATTTGGTAATTGTACAAAGCCTTTGTTTCCATCCTTTACATAGTTTTTTTCGTCACCTTTGGCGACCCTCCTTTTCCAGCTAAATCAAACCATGTCTCCCTTGGTTGGTACATTCATTATCGTCTATTCCTATTGAAATCATCCATAAAACCTAAGTATCCCACAGTCCATGCACCCCTAATCTCTGATTTTGTCCACTTTGTCATGCCTCTGGCACAATTTAACCCTAGTCTAGTTGTCCCCCTGATGCTAGATTCAGTTCCACGATCGCTTCCACTTATCCTTCACAAATATCCCCAACCAATGGCAATCTTGAGTCTCCCTGTATCTTGACTAAGTCCATGTTCCTCATCAGTTTATGATTTTATCCCATAGATTTCATGAAGCCCTTTGCTTCTTGGAGTCGCCTCTCCCTTTATGTCGACATCAACACAGTTTCCAGAAGGGCGACAGTATTTTGGCTCTCATTAAATTTATAATGAGGAGTCTCGGACAGCACAAAGAGACCCATCGTTTCTCTCTACTATCGTTGACCCCCATGGCATTCAACTTCAGCACTTTATCATGTTGTGGTGGGTCTTACTTTGCAACTATTGCAGTTGTTTTTATATTTGTCGAAGACCTCTAAAATTTGATAGGTTATCAATGCCTGTGTATCATCGACACTTCTTATAGGTGTCCTCACCTCTTTTGAGAGTTTGTTCACCATGATAATTTTCCTCTGCTATTATCAACACGCCCTCGAGGGCACTACAATCGTCTACACCAACACACAACTTCAGTTACTGTATTACACATTTTTGCGTTACATGACACGAGCATGGGGCATGCCAACCTCGTTTGTACACAGTTTTATTTTTTCACACCTTGCGAAAGGTTTGGGTCCTACTAGTTCCCCTCTCCCTTCAATGGGTCTCTCTTGAAATTCCCCTCAACACTCTTTCTTACAACGGTGCTCTCAGTAGAAGAAACATTGATGTATTTTAGCTATACGTATGCTCCTAACCTCACACATCAAGGGGCATCTATTATCACTGGAATTTCATCCGCAAATGGTTACAGGAATCCAACATCTTCAAACACCCATTAGTTCATCCATGGCCCAGAAAATACATTTCCAAAGGGCACAAAACTATACAATTGGTTAAAAAAACAGAATGCGCGAAGGATACAAAGGAAGCGCGGGCACGTGTGACAGTCGAAAAATGCCAAAAAATCACATATGTGCCCGATGCACGAATGTGGACATAAAAAGCCATGCACACCTCATAATGACGCATTTATGATTTTGGTTAGCCTTCCACCCACTTCTAGTTCATCTCCCAAGTCGATTTGACACCCAAATCTGAGATGAATCTGAGTGGGAGGCTGGTCAAAGACCTAAGGGTGCCCTAAAGAGCCCCTTGTTCACACTAAAGACTGGTTGAATAATGCCTCAAATATTTTCTATAAAAAGAGGCCATGGGTGAACTATATTTTCAAGGAATTCATTTGTATTGTTATGTTTCCTATATTCTCTTGGAGAATCCTCTTTTCTCATCAAGAGCATACAATCACCATTTCATTTAGCGATTCAGATCACCTCTTGAGTGAATTGGCTTTGGATTTCTTCACTATTTCCTTCTAGTTTTCTACTTGTAAGAAGAGATCAATCATTGGGGGTTCAAGATCCCTCCGTTGAAGGAAGAGGGGACCCATAAGTTTCCCTTTCTCTTTGGTGTTTTCCCATTAATACAACTTATCCATTGGTGGCATGCATGTTGTTTAATTTTTGTTCCATTTCTCTTATGCACTCTATTTTAGTTTCTTTTATTGTTATTAGTTTATTTCTTTGTTTATTTCATATCCTTGATGTTTCTAACTCTTTCATCCACTGTTGTCTTGTCCAGCTAGCCCATCCAGACTTGTAAGCATCCTTCTTTTGCTCATTTAGGTGATGAAAGGGATGCAACACTGGGGACATCTATGTCTCTAGGGGAACAAATGTCCCTAGGGGAAGTTATATGAGGGGATCAATGATGCCATGCACCACCAACACTCCCTTTTCAATAGATATTGGTCATGTTCCAAGAAATTCTTTTTTGAATACCAACTAAGGGATTCCTTCCCATGGGGACTCTTATGTTTTCCCCTTATTTGGAAATGTTGGTTCCCCTTTGATGGACATCTTGAATATTCTTGGGTTATTCATGGGGTCATTAACTTGTATGATGCCCACTCTAAATGTTCCAAATTCCACTAAAAATTATTTGTAAGAGAAATGTCTTCCTCCTCCTTCTTCCTTTTCTAGTGAAAGTCTATATCCTAGTAACAAGAATCCTAAAAAGAATATAAAGAGTAAGAATGAGAAAAATAAGAAAATACAAAGGGAGAAGTCACTAGCCACTACAAGTCATGCTAGAAACATGTCACCAATCACTACAAGTCACATTGGAGATGATCACCCAACCACTACAAGTCATGTTGGGGGAAACAAACTAGCCACTACAAGTCATACTAGAGATAAAAAAACTAGCTATTGTAATTCATGCCAGGGACAAGAAACCAACGACTATAAGTCATGTTGAGGGCATTGATATTGTTGAGAAACCCAACCAAGAAAAACATAAGCCCAATTTCCCTTGTACAATTTGAAAGGGAGATCACCTTACTCATTTATGTATTCTTATTCCATAGATAAAAAGAGTGTTGTACATGTTTGAAGGCTTTGGTTTCTTAACAAGATATTCAACCATCGGTTGATGAAGTGGTCACACTAATGAAATATTCAACTAATCTGGAACTTCTTTTGGAGAGTGATGTGTTTACCAAAATTTTTTTCTTCACTTCCAGTTTAGAACCTCCCAAACAAGGGGGCATCCCACTCACCTTGGACATGCTCCCTCCAAGTTGTAGTGTTGTTTCCTTTGATTGGAATGGTCTTATTGAGCCTTTCCTTCCTTCTTTTGCATCCTTCCATCTAAGGTTTGAACCTTATTCATTAAACATCTACCAATGTATAGTATATGAAGGATCTTCTACAAGCATTTTATCTTCCTTATCTTGGAAATATATGGGTTCTCCCAAGCTTGTGTCATCTCCTCGTCAGTTGTTGGATTTTGATAGAAGACCTAGTGATTCTTT
>JASDQU010945325.1:38743-49657 GCA_032191745.1 Picea mariana
CATAGGTAGGTGAACCACCTCACCCCTATAAATACAAAATCAGTGTCCTAACACCATATACAAAATGGGCTTGCAAGCCTTTATAAAAACAAAAATACATATACAGAGGCACTCATGGCGCCTCTAGCGCTCCACCACCTAGTCCTCTCTTTGGAGGAGGTGCCCTACCATCTAGGGGTCCCTTAGGTCCTGGGGGAAGTCACTTAGTCATAGTCACCCCCACTATAGCTTCTCTGCGGATCAGGGTCCGTGACTCCACCAGAAGGCCCACACATTGCTCCAAGACCCCCTCGTCCTAGATATGCACCCACATACCCTCGGGCACTATCTGTAGTACCGCCTCCAATCGACGAAAAAAATCCCCGAACTAGTCACCTACATCCACACATAAAATATTTGATCGACCATCACAACTCATCAAAACACCAAAATTTCCAAAAAAGATTAGTTTTTACACCCTTCATCTTTGTCTCAAAGGCATGAATTGTTTCCCCATAGGCGTGCACATATGCGCAGCTATTCATCCCACAGTTGCGCACTCATGCGTGATTGTTGGCCATACAGGGGTGCACCCATGCACCCCTGTCACACACACAGACATGCATCCTAGCATGCCTGTTCACTCCATAGTAGCACACACATGTGCAACTTTCAGGAACACAGTCGTGCATGGATATGATGTTTTTCTTTGCACAGACGCACATTCCATGCATGTCTGTTTTCTCCATTTGGGCACCCCCATGCATGGCTCTCCAAATTATAGTCACGCACTCGTGCGCACAAAACACTCTATCGCCCACGCACTGGGGGGCCCACCCTCACAAAACCCCCTTGTAAGGTCATTCATACAAGCCCTACCCAAAAAAGAAACCCTAACTACTGTGCAGGAGGATACGACCACTAACTTGAAACTCATTGATCTTGAATCAGCTAGATCGATCTACCAGAATCTCCAAATATCTCCTCAAACCTCTCGTTAATCCACTACGGCCATAGGTACAAATGAGGTGGCAATGTGGGCCCTACAACTATATACAGTCCATTTTGCCAAACTTACATACTCAATTCCTGGAGCTCCAAGCATTCGTTTTCCAATCCATCTTCAGCCACAAGCCTAGGATCCCACCACCTACACATTCACATTCCTCGGGACACCATCCATCCTCGGCCCCTAGGGATCATTTTTCTCACATCATGCTCAGGTACGCATGCTCATGTTCAAAATTCGCACATAACTATTATATATTATTTACTTTCAGATATCATTCACAACAGGTATTTGTTTTTTTATGTGTGCAGGTACTTGGTCATCACCCGCCCACACGCCCCTTTCAAGTATATGATCGCTACTGACATGTAATCATTCCCTATGAATATCAATTGCATCTCCCAGTCACACCCTCCGATATTTGCCTCTAAGGTCCCCCCATTTGGCTCTGCAGTACTCACACCTCTGTTGCATTTCAGTACTGTCAACCGATATCACTCTCTCCCACATGAGTTGTCCCCATCATAGTCCCCTCTGGCACTTTGACACTCATGCTGTTTTCACCCCCCCTAGAGTTGGGAGTCCTCATAGTCTTTGCATTCCTGAGAATTAGCCGCATGCTCCTTCTCCTCATTTCGCTAACTTCCCCATAATGGACTCCCGAGTAATCTCATCACGATTCAAATTTTGACTGCACCTTTGTAGTATCATTATCCCTCCATCTCATCCACCATCAGTTTGCCCATCTGTAGATTGTCCTTCATTCATTTTACCTAATACAGAAACCCTCTTATGGGGCCCCCACCCTCCACCTGTTTTCCATGCAACTTGCACCCTCACAGGCCAAGCCATATTGCACTGGGGCACCCATTTCTATATCTATACACTCATCCCCAGTTATTCTTTATTCATTTGGTAATTGTACAAAGCCTTTGTTTCCATCCTTTACATAGTTTTTGTCGTCACCTTTGGTGACCTTCCTTTTCCGACTAAATCAACCCATGTCGCCCTTGGTTGGGGCATTCATTATCGTCTATTCCTATTGAAATCATCCATAAAACCTAAGTATCCCATAGTCCATGCACCACTAATCTCTGATTTTGTCTACTTTGTCATGCCTCTGGCACAATTTAACCCTAGTCTAGTCGTCCCCCTGATGCTAGATTCAGTTCCACGATCGCTTCCACTTATCCTTCACAAATATCCCCAACCAAGGGAAATCTTGAGTTTACCTGTCTCTTGACTAAGTCCATGTTCCTCATCAGTTTCTGATTTTATCCCATAGATTTCATGAAGCCATTTGCTTCTTGGAGTCGCCTCTCCCTTTCTGTCGACATCAACACAGTTTCCAGAAGGGCGACAGTATCTTGGCTCTCATTAAATTTATAATGAGGAGTCTCGGACAACACAGAGAGACCCATCGTTTCTCTCTACTATCATTGACCCCCATGGCATTCGAATTCAGTACTTTATCATGTTGCGGTGGGTCTTACTTTGCGACCATTGCAGTTGTTTTTATATTTGTCGAAGACCTCTGAAATTTGATAGGTTATCAATGCATGCGTATCATCGACACTTCTTATAGGTGTCCTTGCCTCTTTTTATATTTTATTCACCATGATAATTTTCCTCTGCTATTATCAACACGCCCCCGAGGGCACTGCAATCGTCTACACCAACACACAACTTCAGTTACTGTATTACACATTTTTGTGTTACATGACATGAGCATGGGGCATTCCCACCTTGTTTGTACACAGTTTTATTTTTTCACACCTTGCGAAAGGTTTGGGTCCTACCAGTTCCCCTCTCCCTCCAATGGGTCTCTCTTGAAATTCCCCTCAACACTCTTTCTTACAACGGTGCTCTCAGTAGAAGAAACATTGATGTATTTCAGCTATACGTATGCTCCTAACCTCACACATCAGGGGGCATCTGTTATCATTGGAATTTCATCCGCAAATAGTTACAGGAATCCAACATCTTCAAACACCCATTAGTTCATCCATAGCCCAGAAAATGCATTTCCAAAGGGCACAAAACTATACAATTGGTTAAAAAAACAGAATGCGCGAAGGATACAAAGGAAACGCGCGCACGTGTGACAGTCGAAAAATGCCAAAAAAGCACATATGCGCCCAATGCACAAATCTGGATGTAAAAAGCCATGCACACCTCAGAAGGACACATTTATGATTTTGGTTAGCCTTCCACCCACTTCTAGTTCATCTCCCAAGTCGATTTGACACCCAAATTTGAGATGAATCTGAGTGGGAGACTGGTCGAAGACCTAAGGGTGCCCTAAAGAGCCCCTTGTTCACACTAAAGACTGGTTGAATAATGCCTCAAAGATTTTCTATAAAAAGAGGCCATGGGTGAACTATATTTTCAAGGAATTCAGTTGTATTGTTATGTTGCCTATATTCTCTTGGAGAATCCTCTTTTCTCATCAAGAGCATACAATCACCATTTCATTTAGCGATTCAGATCACCTCTTGAGTGAATTGGCTTTGGATTTCTTCACTATTTCCTTCTAGTTTTCTACTTGTAAGAAGAGATCAATCATTGGGGGTTCAAGATCCCTCCATTGGAGGAAGAGGGGACCCGTAAGTTTCCCTTTCTCTTTGGTGTTTTCCCACTAATACAACTTATCCATTGGTGGCATGCATGTTGTTTAATTTTTGTTCCATTTCTCTTATGCACTCTAGTTTAGTTTCTTTTATTGTTATTAGTTTAGTTCTTTGTTTATTTCTTATGCTTGGTGTTTCTAACTCTTTCATTCACTGTTGTCTTGTCCAGCTAACCCAACTGGACTTGTAAGCATCCTTATTTTGCTCATTTAGGTGATGAAAGGGATGCAACACTGGGGACAGTTATGTCTCTAGGGGAACAAATGTACCTAGGGGAAGTTATATGAGGGGATCAATGATGCCATGCACCACCAACACTCCCTTTTCAATAGATATTGGTCATGTTCCAAGAAATTCTTTTTTGAATACCAACTAAGGGATTCCTTCAATAGATATTGGTCATGCTAGAAACATGTCACCAATCACTACAAGTCACATTGGAGATGATCACCCAACCACTACAAGTCATGTTGGGGGAAACAAACCAGCCACTACAAGTCATACTAGAGATAAAAAAACTAGCTATTGTAATTCATGCTAGGGACAAGAAACCAATGACTATAAGTCATGTTGAGGGCATTGATATTGTTGAGAAACCCAACCAAGAAAAACATAAGCCCAATTTGCCTTGTACAATTTGAAAGGGAGATCACCTGACTCATTTATGTATTCTTATTCCATAGATAAAAAGAGTGCAGTACATGTATGAAGGCTTTGGTTTCTTAACAAGATATTCAACCATCAGTTGATGAAGTGGTCGCACTGATGAAATATTCAACTAATCCGAAACTTCTTTTGGAGAGTGATGTGTTTACCAAAAATGTTTTCTTCACTTCCAGTTTAGAACCTCCCAAACAAGGGGGCATCCCACTCACCTTGGACATGCTCCCTCCAAGTTGTAGGGTTGTTTCCTTTGATTGGAATGGTCTTATTGAGCCTTTCCTTTCTTCTTTTCCATCCTTCCATCTAAGGTTTGAACCTTATTCATTAAACATCTACCAATGTATAGTATATGAAGGATCTTCTACAAGAATTTTATCTTCCTTATCTTGGAAATATATGGGTTCTCCCAAGCTTGTGTCATCTCCTCGTAAACTGTTGGATTTTGATAGAAGACCTAGTGATTTTTTGGGGATTCTTCCTCAACTACCCATCAAATTAGGTGGGAATACTATTATGGTCGATACGATAGTGGTGAATGGCTCATTAGACTTCGATATGATTCTTAAGCATGATTACATATATGTTATGAATGATCTGGGGTCTATTCTCTTTCAAGTGATGTATTTCTGTCATAATGGAAACACTGTCAATATTGATAAAGTTTCATTTGATAATCACCATCCTTATTTTACGTTTGATCATACTACCCCATTTTTTGTTCCTAGTATTTGGGTAGATTCTAAACTACCAAGGGTGGATTATGTGGAATCATATCCTAAGTGTTCAATTTCCTTTGAGAAGGATCCTTTATGCTCATATTTTCCTTCTTGAGACATGGTATAGAAAATTGATTAGGTGATCTATTTAGAATAAACTAACAGTGATCATGAACTCCATATCAATATGGAATATGATTAGTACACTCTACCCACCTGGTTTGTTAACTCTCCAAGTTTGCATGACTTCCTATATATTGAGCTCCCTTTAGATGAGGCCATCATGAAGGTCATGGATTCAGTTGATAAGCTAAGAAAAGAGGTGTATCATAGATAATCAATTCTCTCCAATTCAAAACATATGAGGGTTGACATGAAGAGTACTAATTTAGGATAGGGGGCATATTCTGGCGTATCTAGTGAAATGTTGTGTCTTGACCAATTTGAGCCTTGGATTTATTTTTTAGAACTTGCCATCAAATTTTATTCTCTCAATCATAATGAATATGACCATATCATACATTGTCTATGTTTTGATGGGAATCATCAAGGAGATATGATAGCTCATGAGACTGTTCACCGTATTTTTCCTTGTGTAGTTCCTAAAAATTTGAGAATGTGGAAATTTGATCTTATGTAGCATGGCCCTAGTATGGTGTCCCACATGGTGAAAACAATATCCAATGAGTTCATCAATGACTATATGAATCCTTTTCTTGAGCTTGGAAATGGGTTCTATTCTTCATAAATTGTTAGGATGTGTAGTTCCTTGTACATAGGTGTGTGATGTGAGTAATTTTTTCTTTTGCATGTGGGTTGATTCAATTTGATGCATATCATGTTTGGTACTTGATTTTCATATTCTAGTAGGATCCCTTTGGCCATTGTTATAAGAAAACCCATGGTGAGACTAGGAGGCTACAAATGTTTGTTCATTCACTAGCTAGCTATGTTGGAATTTGTCAAAATAATTAACTAGTAACACAAACATGTGTGTACATAAACACAAGGGTTTCCAATCACATCATTTGAATTCATAAGTAAGACACAAACCATATGTATACAATATACATAGCCAATGCATCATGTCCAAAAAATCCAAAAAAAAATTGTGTCTATGAGATTTCACTACACACTTTGTAACATCCCCGACCACCCATGTCAGGGCATGCTACTCTAGAGAATGCTTTCATTCTCTGCTCAACATAGTGTAACATACCCAACATCCAACTAAGCTATGCCACATAAATTTTTCGAACTGCATGCAATTAAAATGTATATACACATAACTCTTGTGGAAATTTATATATATAACGTAAACAGACAAATGCATATTGTAAATGCACAAATTCATACTGAAATAACAATAAACATATACATGCAGCATATACAGGAAATACCCATAAATATAAATATAGTTATGACCACACATAGGATAAAAACATAACATAAACATGTAAATAATAACGTAGCATGTCAATTTATCACACAGTTGACACTTATCTTGGTAAGAATATCACCAATTGTGTGCAGACCTTCCACGAACCTCCCAGCCTTAGACCACACTACTCATCACTCTCAGTAGTGGGTCACCCCCGAGCTAGGACTAAACTTCACTCTGGTGAAGGGGTTCCTAACCAGGCTAATGGATCATGGACCATATGAAAGACTTTGTCATAGGTGCCAACTCAAACTAACAACCTACAATATCTCATTCCCTACATGCCTGTCCCACCCCAGGAAGTGTGCCGCTTCTCTGCTCAACATTTCTTCGACTTCCCCACTTCCTTTCTGGGCTTCAACAACAGGACGTACATGAAGGCTTGGAACCTTGTAGCTGCAGTTTAGCACCTTCAAGAAACCAATTCCCAACAATTCTCTCATCGAAAGAGAAATTTCTCACGGGCCTGACAACCCGCCTCTTTAATATCCCACATGCCTGACAACCTACTTCTTCAGTCCAACTCCCAAGCTAACCAGCTACATGAACAAGTATGGCTATGGATACAGGTTCAGACACATTGACATGAAGGTATGGAAAATACATGACTGCGTGAGTGCATGGTCATGGAAAGGTCGAATGGATGACTCAATAATGGAAGGAATGATGGAAAGAATGATAGGAAAATGAACTAAGTCCAAACAATATGTATGCATGTCCCCATATTGACACTTGTCATGTTGGGAGCTACTTTGGCCCACTTATCCCCAACTTTGGAACTTAGGATAAAATTATTATCCATACTTTATACTTTAAGAAATATTAATATAATATTCCTTTTTGGCTTAAGATCCCTAGCTTATCCCTTTTCCTTAAATGTTATCCCCCCCTTTCTCTAACTAGTGGAGTTTAGTTCCCCATACTCTTTTATAATGGTTGATCTGTGCACAACGATGTATTTTATATTAATGATAAGATATATACAAAAATAGGCGCATTGGCCTTTAACATCTAAGCTCTCTGGCCTAATTCAAAACATAATCATCCTAGCTTATAATAATTGGATCACTAGCCTATAAAACACATCATATACACAAAGGCTCCCTGGCCTCAAAATCGTGTGCACTTAAGTTGTTGCACACGGTATCCTGGAATGTGCACACTTCATCATTTTACTGCGCAATACATGTGCGCACTATGCCATGAAAGGTGCATACAAAAATGATGTCAAACAACTCACCATCTTAAGTATATTTTTATTTACATTTACAATTTGGTTTGGCCTAGGGATATTACAATCCCCTCCCCTTATTTATGCATTGTCCTTAGTGCATTATGTACACATATACAACCAAATTTCAAAAATCCTCAAAACAATGTAGGTATTCTGCCCCCATTGCATCCTCATGCTCCCAAGTAGCATCCTTAGGGCCATACCAGGTCCATTGGACCTTTAAAATCCCTATGGCTCGATTCTGGAGTTGTTTTATTTTTTAGTCCAGAATGTGTACCGGATGCACTTGGAAAGTGCCTTCTTGCTCCACCTGAATCACATTCCAATCAATAACATGATTAACATAAGTTATATATTTCTTGAGAAATGATACATGGAATACATTATGAACATACATAGATGCAGGAAATGAAATCATATAATCCACTAGACCAATCCTCTCTAAGATTTCAAATGGCCCACAATAGTGAGCTGCCAACTTGGAACAATTTCCCAACTTCAGGGAAATTCTGTTGGCTTTCACTTTCAAGAATACATGGTCCCCAACTTTAAATTCCCTGTGAGTTCTGCCCTTATTAGCATAGCTTTTCTGCCTGTCTTGGGAAGCCTTTAAATTTTGTTTTATTTTTATCATTTTCTCTTCCATTTCCCTGAGTAAGTATGGCCCAACCACTACTCTATCTGCTGGGTTATCCCAACTTACCGGTGTGTTTCACTTTCTGCCATAAAGTGCCTCAAATGAGCTCATCTTTAGAGATGTTTGGTACCCATTGTTATAAGAAAACTCCATCACATACATCCTCAACATATCCTCAATCACTTGATTCACCCTCTCTATTTGTCCATCAGATTCAGGATGACAAGTTGTGCTAAAATTCAAATTTGTTAAAAATCCATTTAATAATCCTTTCCAAAAATTTGAGGTAAATTTTGGATCTCTGTCAGACACAATTGTCTTGGGTATTCCATGTAATCTAGCAGTTTCCCTCATATAAACATAAGCAATGTTGGATGCCTTGTGAGTGATCTTAACTGGAATAAAATGGGAAACTTTAGTAATCTTATCCACCACTACCATGATAGAATCATCTTGTTTGTTTGTTCTGGGCAGTTTGGTGATGAAATCCATTGTTACAATTTCTTATTTCCACTCAGGAATGGGTAATGGATTGATCAAACCAGATGGGTGTCTATTCTCAGCCTTTACCATTTGACATTCCAAACATTTGGCAATAAAATCTACAACTTCTTTCTTCGTGCCTAACCAATAATATTGGCTTTTGATAGCTACAATAGTTTTTTGATAACCTAGGTTCCCAGCATAAGGCACATTATGTATTTCTCTCAATATCATATTTTTCAATTCATGGGAATTTGGTACATAAATTCTTCCCCCATACATGAGAATTTCATCATTATCTAGCTTGTATTCTTCAACTTTCCATTGCAAATTACCTTGCTGTAATTTTCCCACTAATTCCTTGTATTGCAAATCTGATTTGGCAACCTCTATAATTTTGTCTTTCAAATCTGATTAGTAAATGATAATGGTTGTAGCATGCAATTCATGCACTCTTCTACTGAGTGCATCAACCACTTTTTTCTCTTTCCCCTTGATATGTTTTATATCAAAGTCATATTCACTTACAAATTCTAACCATCTGCTTTGCCTAGAATTTAGAGTTGGTTGATCAAATAAATATTTCAGACCATTATGATCTGTCCTCAGCTCAAAACCTTTCCCCATGAGGTAGTGTCTCTATTTCCTCAAGGCATGCACTATGGTTACCAACTCCAAATCATGAGTGGCATAATGTCTTTCATGCTCCTTCAACTTCCTTGATTCATAACATATAACAAACCCATTTTGACTGAGGACTCCACCAAGTCCTTCTTTACATTCATCTGTGCATATAGTGAAGTCTTCATTTGGGTCTGGAATCCTTATTATTAGAGAACTTGTTAATAATTGTTTTAAGTGTTGGAAACTCTTTTCACAATCCAATGTCCACTAAAACTTCACACCCTTCTTTTGAAAGGAAGTGATTGGGTGTGCAATATTTGAGAATCCTTCAATAAATCTCCTATAATAGCCTGGAAGGCCCATGAATGATCTGACCTCTATCACATTCTTTGACGTTGACCATTCTCTAATGGCTTCTATCTTCTCATGATCCACTTCTATCCCATCCTTTGAAATGATATGACCCGAATAATGAATTTGCTTCTGATAAAATGAGCACTTGCTCGATTTGGCATACAACTGATGCTCCCTTAATAATTGCAACACCATCTTCAAATGATTCTCATGATCTTCTTCTGACTTGGAATATACAAGGATGTCATCCAAAAATACAATGACAAACTTGTCTAAATATTCTCAGAAAACACCATTCATTAAGCACATGAAAACAACTGGTGCATTTGAGAGCCCAAATGGCACCATTGTGAACTCATAATGGCCATACCTTGTCCTGAAGGAGGTCTTGCTAATATCTTCCTCTTTAATCCTTACTTGATGGTATCCTGACCTGAGATCTATCTTTGAAAATATCTTTGCATCCTTCAATTGATCAAAGAGATCATCAATCCTTGGCAGAGAATACTTGTTCTTTATAGTCACTTTATTCAATTGTCTGAAATCAATGCACAATCTTAATGTCCCATATTTCTTATTCACGAACAATACTGGGGCACCCTAAGGTGACACACTTGGGTGTATATAGCCCTTCTTCAGAAGTTTTTCAAGCTGCATTTGCAACTCCTTCAACTGTGGTGTACTCATTCTGTAAGGATTCTTTGACATTGGAGTTGCTCCAGGCATTAAATTTATAGAGAAATCAATATCTCTCTTTGGGGGTAGTCTTGGTACCTCCTTGAACACATCTTCAAAATCTTCTAGGACTTCGTTATCTTCCAAATTTGGAACCTTATCTTTAGGTGTCTCTTCCATATGAGTTGTAAGTATTTGACACCCTTTTTTGTAACATTTCTTCAACTGTAATGCTGGAATTTCTCTGATGGTTATTTCCCTAGGAATTCCTTGCACTTTCCTTAGTCTCCTTTCCTCGTCAAATCAAGTAAATTCCTTATTATGATAGTATAGGATAGCATGATGTTGGTCCAACCAATCCTTCCCAATTAGACAGTCATAGGAACCTAAAGGCAAGATGTTCAAATCTGCCCTGGTGTTCAGTCCATTCATGTCCATAAGACATGACTTAACCATCTCATTAACTTTT
>JASDQU010945326.1:13452-28268 GCA_032191745.1 Picea mariana
GAACTTATATCGAACCTATTATCTTTCAACATTACTCATGTTAAGAGGGAATTGAACTCAATGGTTGATCGATTAGCTGTTTTTGAAGCGTCTCCTAATCGACAAATTCTGCCACACTGACCTGATTGTACTTTTCAATCATTATATCGTCCATATATCCCTGACAATATAGAATCATGGCAGGTCTTCCCTAGCAATGAGAGCATCTGTGATTTCATTCAAAATTAACCTTATAATCCCAAGGAAATTATATCCATAGAAGATAACAAGATTCCTAAGGGCTTGACTCCTCTAGAGAGTTCATTTTCATCGAGTGATTTAGGCAGTAAAGAGAAACATAAAGAAAAGGAGTTGAAAAGCAAGGTGGGTGAAGCCATCTCCTTGAACATTGAGACGACCGAGTTTCCAAAGAATGTTAATATAGGTGCCCAATGTTCTGATGAAGAAAAAATAAGGTTTGCTAAGTTGCTTGGAGAATTTCAAGATGTTTTTGCTTGGTCTTATGAGGATCTTCATGGTTTTGATCCCGCTCTTATACAACATACCATTCCCATCAAGGAAGGCATAAAACCAGTTAGGAAAAAGAAAAGATCTATCAACATTGAACTAGAAGAAACTATTCGAAAGGAGTTGGAAAAGCTCTTGAAAGCCAAAATCATCTTTCCAGTCAAATATTCTAAATGGGTTTCCAATTTGGTTCTCGTTTGGAAATCAACTGATCAGATCAAATTATGCATTGATTTTCATGCATTAAATCGGGCTAGTATAAAAGATCACTTTCCTCTCCCTAATATGGAAATGATTTTGCACCAAGTTGCAGGATCATAGATGATTTCCTTACTTGACAGTTTTTTCGACTACAATCAAAGAAAGGTAAAAAGGGAAGATAAATATAAAACCACCTTTATTACTCATTGGGGTACCTTTGCTTATGAACGTATGCCTTTTGGCTTATCTAATGTAGGTGCCACTTTTCAAAGATCTATGCAAATAGATTTCTACAATTTGATCGGTAAGATCATTCATATCTACCTTGACGACTTAATTATGTATTCTAAAGACCGATCAGATCATTTTGGTCATCTGAAAAGAGTTCTCATGTGATGTAGGAAATTTGGCATCTCTATGAATCCTTCTAAGTCCATTTTCGGTGTTACCAAGGGAAATATCCTTGGACACATTGTCTATGATTCAGGAATAAGCATTGATCCTGAAAGGATCACTGATATCCTTAATATGTCTGCTCCCACTTCCAAGAAGGAGGTTCAAGATTTTATGGGTGTTATTAATTTCGTCCGTAGGTTTTTTCCCGATTTTGTTGTGATAGTCAAACCAATTTTTTTGCTGATGTAGGGATCAAGAAAGCAATCACCTCCACACCGGTTTTGGTGAAGCTAGATTTTGAGAAGGAATTCATGATATATACTAATGCCACTATGGAAGCAGTTTCTGCTATACTCATGCAAAGTGATGACCAAGGTAATGAAAAACCAGTGGCTTACATGAGTCAAAGTTTGTCTGATGATGAATTTAAATGTTATTTTATTGAGAAACATGCTTTCACTCTTGTTAAAGTTGTTGAAAAGTTTCGCCACTTCATCTTAGGTAAGAATACGTTGGTAAAAGTCCCTTTACCTGCTGTCAAGTTTTTTCTCTCACAAGCTTATCTTTCAAGGAAGCTTTCACATTGGCTTGTCAATATCCAGGAGCATGATTTAAATATCATGACTTCTACCACTATCAAGGGACGTGACTTAGCCCTTCACTTAGCTCAGCATGCTAAAAATAATGAATAAATTGATGAACTTGATATTTCCCTATCAACATTATTCTACATTGATAATTAGATCCTTCCTATGTCTGAACATCCTTGGTATAAGAATTTAGTTTACTACTTACAAAACCAAAGATGTCCAGAAAACTTAGACACTCGTCAAAGGAGAAGACTTTGCCTTGAATCCACAAGATATGTCATTATAGGAGACTTCTTGTTTCGAAGATCTGTTGATGGTGTGTTGCTTTGCTGTGTAAACAATGAGGACCCACAAAAACTGTTACAAGAAACTCATGGTTCTTCAAACTCTGTCATTCATGTAGGAGGCCATTTTTCTGCTAAAACCACTGCTTTCAAGATTATTAGAAAAGGATACTATTGGCCTTCCATATTTAGTGACTCTTATGTTTTTTCAAGATCTTGTGACAAGTGCCAAAAATTTTCTGGGAAAGAACACCTTTCAGCCATGTCGTTGCAACCTATCCTCTCGGACTTTCCTTTTTCAAAGTGGGGATTGGATTTTATTGGTCCTATTAATCCTCCATCTTCAGTAGGACAAATATTTATTTTGACAACCACAGATTATTTTACAAAATGGGCTAAATTTGTCCCACTTAAGCACTCGATGGATGATCAAGTGATTTCTTTCCTTGAAAATAACATATTTTCCAGTTTTGGTCTTCTATCGGAAATTATTACAAACGATGGTCTCGCTTTTATTTTTGCTAAACTAACCCAATTTTTAGCTAAGTTGGGGGTCATCAGATTATTATCCCCAAGAAAATGGGCAGGCCGAGTCTACCAACAAGAATCTAGTGAGAATCATCAAAAGCCTCATCGAAGATAACCCTTGGCAATGGCACACTCTCCTCACTTACGCCCTTTGGGCAGATCCAACTACCACCAAGGTAAGCACTTGTTGTACTCCTTTCCAGCTTGTTTATGGTCAAGAATCCATCCTTTCTACTGAGCTGGAACTTTCTTCCTTAAGGTTAATGCTACAAATTGAAGAATTAAATTCTTCTGATGTTTCACAAAGGATAAATGCACTCCTAGCCTTAGAGGAGAAAATGATGTTTGCCTTGGATAATATAAAAAGGAGACAACAAATTGTTAAGAATTATTTCAACAAGAGTGTCAAAACTATCAAATTTAAAGTCAATGAAATGGTATTGATTCAGCTCATGCTGATAGGGGAAGACACTAAAAATTTCAAAAATTATGGTTGGGTCATTTCAAGATCGCTTTTGTCCTAGTTACAAACTCTTACATTCTAAAATATTTACAGGAGCGATTGTTTTACTACAACACTAACGGTTCTCACTTAAAACACTATGTGGAACCAACTTGAAAAGTTTTAACGTTGTTTGGATTTTCTGTATATTAGTAGTTTAGTTCTATTTTCATTTTCACCATTGCTTTTCATTTATGCTCTTATAGTAGTTTAAATTCTTCTTTTATTTAATAGTTTTCCTTCTTCTTTTGCTATTCTGTCATTTTATTTCTGTTGTTTTAAATTTTGCAGTCCCTTTTTTGTCATGACTTTTATTGATTTTCATCTTTTTAGTTTAATTTTGGTCAAGAATAAGATGTTGGATCAATTCTACCATAGTGACACTCCTGCAAGGTATTGTTAGTCAATAACAATTGGGATTACACAACTGTTACAATGTCCCCCCTTAAAGCATAATTGAATTTTGTTATCTTCTTTCACTGTTGTCTTATGAAGAAATTGGTTACTTCTCGCTTCTACTTTCCATTTCTTCATCCATTTGAGAGTTAAAAGAGAAAGTCCATAATTTTTTTCTCCTTGAAGTCAAGAACAAATTTTGGTTGAATGATTATGCATACAGGGATAAACCCCCTCATACTTAACATTTTTCATGAGTTGTTCCCAAATTCCCAATCACTTTTCCATTAAATCCACTCACTTCCCCCTGTTGCATGATCATTCGGGTTATATCTTCTTGGTCTACTGTTCTTTTTGGTATGTGAAACCATATATTTTGAGTTCCTAATCTATTGGAAATAGATTTCCTTGTGGAGTCGCTAGTTTGTTGATGACAAAAATTGCAACAAGGAATTCACCCGCAAAGTATTGCTAAAGCCTATTATTTAAACTATGCGAATAAGATATAATACTAGTAGGTGGGATCCCCTTGTAGACTGAAGGCCCAGAGATAGTCATATCACACTTTTCATGTTGTTGTTTAGATACTGCTTACAAGGTCTTATATGGTTGATGATGCAGTCTTGGTTTGGTTTTTGACATAATGGTAGGTGGATATACTTCAGTTGTTACATTTGATGTTATCACCATGATTATTACCTGGCTACACCTTCCCAAGACATATGTTAGTAACAACATAAAATAAAAGAAATGGAAAAAGACTTATAACAAAAAATTCCAAAAGAAAGGGACTATACTATGATATGTTAATAGGTTATGTGTTAATGAAATGAAAAGAAGTTAGTATTAATCCTAACTAGCAATGGTTAGTGGTTATGTGAATTGTATTTGAGTTATATTGGGAACATTTTGATATATGGTATGGTATGGTTTTTGGAAATGGTTAATATGGATTTTGGGTGGCGCAATTGGAAAACAATATGTCGCAAGTTTCAATGCATGGAATTAATGGCATGGTTAATGGTATGGTTTTTGGCTGGATGTTGTGTACTATGAAAGTGAATGTGAGGAAGATGGAAGCAACGTGTAGTAAATGCACATCACTCCATACTTCTCCCATCGTCCCATCACCCTAGCATGGTTATTGTTTCATTTGGTTTTGCTGGTGGTTAAGCTCCAAGATTCAAGCCTGGAAGGAACTACTCGACCAACTCACCCTTTTTAAAGCCATTGGTTACAGGTATGGTACTTTTCTCCCTTCCATGAATTTCGCTATGTGTATGAAATGAATGATGGCTCAGTGATGTGTTGGTTTATGTTTTCCTGAGATTGGCAACTGTGTAAATGCATGGGTCTTCTCTCTGGAATGACTGTGTGGTTATCCGTTTTGCAAATGAAAGAATTGTTCTATTGAAGTTATGATTTTGTTGGTTGTTCTATGTGGTGAAAATTGTGATGGTTCTCTATGTTTTAAGTAGTTATGGGCATTTTGTTGGATTTTTTCGCTCTGTTTAGCCTTCTTGGTCGCTTCCTCACAATTATGGTAATTATGTCTGGTTGTATTCAGGTTGCTATGGGGTTGTTGTATATGTTTTCGAACTACCTTTTGGTCATTGTGTATCTTCCAGAGCCGTGGTTGTGGGTTATTCACCTGGTCATGGGATTATTTTTTTGGTATTAGCATCGACAAAGTTGGTTAGGGTATGGCCATTATGCCAAGATATATGCTTTGTGGTTGTTGGTGATACCTCGGGTCTGCATTTCCACTGGCATTTTTATAAATTGGTTCAGCCTTGAGAAAGGTGTGAGGGTTATGCCTTTGTGTGTTCTTGGTATTTGTTATTGTCTAGTGAGCAATTGTTTCTCCTATGCATTGTTTCCTACCCTATCCAGTGTTGAACTGTCACACCATTACACAAACTGATAGTTATAAAATCATGTGGTTCCATCGTGCTTGTTTTGAAGGGTCTCTTCCTATTGTTGATATGTTCGAACTCCAGTCTCTCTATGATTTGATGATTGAGCGAACTCTTGATTAATTCTTGTGTTCATTGTTACAGAGCCCAATTTTGATAACCCCAACTATTCGCACTCTTGTAGGGTATCTTGTTGACTGTCATAAATTGGTTGAGTGGTTATGGCAGTTTCTTTGAGTATTGTCCCATCTCTGTTTAATTGAGTTGAAGGTTGTGATTGGGGATGAGAATTGAGACAAGGTCAAGGGATTCTCTCTTTTAGTTATGATAGTTTTTTTGAGTATTATCTCATCTATGTTTGATCGAGTTGTTGGAAAGTTGTAATTGGGGATGAGAATTGGTATACAGTCGAGGGGCTGCCTCCTTTTGTTGTGACAGTTGCATCAATAACCTGTCTCATTTTTTATTAAATTGGTTGATTGGGAGTAAATGGTAATGTACAATCAAAGGGTTACCTCTTTTCGTTATGCATTGATCATTGTGTTCCTACAACATGGTGTCAATTGTTAGTTTGGTGGTTGATGTGTGTTTTATTAGTCCCGATCGGGATCATTGCAAGTTGGGGAAAATGATAACTATGACTTCATTGTTTATTGGGTATGAATTATGGAGACATCGTGCATTTTTATATTTAATTCCACCATCATAAATGAAGGTCGATTTTTGTATTTTGGTTTCATTGAAAGTTTTATTAGTTAATATTATCAAAAGAGTGAAATCGGGCAAGTTTTAAAAAGTCTGTTCAACTTGGGAAAAGACTTGTGTGTATGTTTGATTTGGGTAATTGTGAATTATGGGCAATGGTTGATATTTAATAGGAATATATGTTGGATAGAGATGAAGCAATATGATTGTGTGTTCCTTTTGATTTTGTTTTAAATAAAAAAGTGAAGGAAATGAAAAGAAACAAGTATTCTCTTAACAAGAAGGTTGAAAGGCATATTGATTCTGAGTATGATTATACACTGTGTTAATTGAGAATTTTTAAGAAATTGGATGTGGGACAGTGAACAGTTTTGATACACAATAATTGTTTAATTAGTGTTGGGATCTTTTTATTGAATACAGAGTTGTTTATGTATTACTTAATTGGTTTTACGAACAATATTCATTCTTTTCCCTACCATTATTGCACTTTTCTCACATTACAACTCCCCTCACCTTCACATATTCACTATCCACTCCCTGTTCTTATAATTTAATTATAGTTAAGATAAATGATGTATTATGATAGTTAAAGGATCGCACATGGATGAATCACAATGATATATTATTTTGATTTGTGATACAGTTGATTGTTTGATAGTTTGTGAGCAGTAATCATGATCTACCCCCCTCATTTTAACACTTTTCTCTCAATAAAACCCCTCACATATCCCAGAACCCTTATTCACCCCCTGCTCATTGACAAGTATTAAACGATTTTTATGGATTGGATTGCATGAGTCTGATGTGTTGTTGAGCCAAACTTTGTTTCATATTTAAAAGAGATGTCATGTATGGTTGTTGAAGAAACTATTTGTTAATCAATAATGCATACAGGAATGATCTTTTTCAGCAGAGGTAGACATGGTCGGGGTAACAGAGGAAGAGGAAATTGGAACAGGGGCCCTGGAAGGCCAAGGTTCTCTATACATTTTGATGCAGACTCGCAAGAGTTGGGCCAGCTATTTCAAGCTGGATTTTTTAATTGGATTGGGCAAGGAGTGGTCCAACCTAGGCCAAAAAAGCCTCCCTTCCAAGCCCCACATGTCCTTGGTATCCCAGTGCCCCCTCATGTTTCACTACATCCTGAACTCCATGAAAACGATGGATGGCAAGATATTGTCCACCCGACAGTATGCCAACATCGTGGCTGGCCTAACTTGTCTATACCTTCTCCTCCACCTGTTAATCAAATTGTCCAAGATGCCCCTATCCACTCACTAGTACAGTCTTCCCATGCAAGCAAAAGTTTAAAAATCGAGGCCCACCATGCCACTGAAAAAGGAAAAGTCATTGTTTCCCCCTCCTTACCCTCAAATGACTCTGCCAAATTCATGTCCTCCCGCATGCATTTGAGAGATGATTTCTCTCATGTGATCATTGAGATTAGGGCTAAAGGCTCCAGACAGTCTAAAGAAAATTTAGAGAGATCAAAGGGTGACAACAACAACAAGGGAAAGATTGCCTCCCAGAGTGGAAAACATGGGTTTTAAGTGTTTTTATTTATTGATTGTCTAGAAAATTTAACTTCTGAAATTTTGGACAACAAACTATTTTTTGGATATATGGATAATATATTTTTGGAAATAATTTCAATTATCATTGATATAAATTGTCAAAATATTAGAATGGTGATGGGAGACACAAGAGGGATGTTTTGATTGATTAACTAGTTGTGTTATGTTTGTTAAAGAACTAAAGGGAGTCATAAGGGGTCCCACCTACTAGTTATTATTTAATAAAAAACCTTATTATGATTTTATTACTTTTCCCCCTTAACTAAAAAGTTGGTTGAGTCTTAGTTAACTTAACTAAATAAGTATTTCAACTACTTCAACTAATTCTAATTGCTTAAAGGAAAAAGGAAAAGGAGGAACAAGAGGAGAATAGAAGGAGAAGCATACTAAGGTCTACTCTTTGAGTTTTGTTGAGATAATTCAGTTTGTATTCATTCTTTAATTCATTGAAATCCTAATTCTCTTTTATGATAGAAGGGTCCTATTGTAGACAACAATATTCAGGGTTGAATTACATCATTCAGACACTTGTTTTTCAGAGGTGTTGATCTATCTTTGATAGTCTATGTAGACTTGTCTGCTTGTGAATTAAATTTCATGACTAACAAAGGATATTGTGTAGAGTTGAGTGGGAAGCAATCTGTGGAAAAATGATCCAAATTTTAAAGTTCTATTTTTTTACCTTTTGTCAGAAGTTCTTTTGTACGGTTTTCATCGGGGACATCTAAGTTTGAATTTGGTCCAAACTTCCTCAGGGAATTTTGTAAAGAGGACAATTCTTTTGATAAATTGGAATGGAATAAATGATTGCTTTATGTCTCATCTGTTTTGATTATTGACTTGGTGTTTTTACTTCTGTCTCTATATTATTTCAACATCTGTTATATTCATAAAATTACATAAATAATGAATTTTCCAGCAAACTTTCATTTATAAAAAGATCAACATAAGCACTTGTAATCAATACTTGTGAATTAGGAAACAAATTTTGATGGCTATAAACATAGGGTGATATTCTTGTCTATCTTTGTTTAGCCAAGTAAGATCTGAAAATGCTTAATTAATATCCTTTCATATCTTTTCCTCAACAACAACCTGTAAGAAGAATGTCACAGCAGTAGATATTGCCAAACTCTTCTTAGAATGAGTGTGGGTCCACTTTGGGATACCACAGACCATCATCTATGACCGAGACAACAGGTTCCTCAACACCTTTTGGTTGAGTCTCTAGTTTATGTTGGACACCAAGATCATAAAATCCAATGCTTTCCACCCCCAAACCGATGGCCAAAAAGAGGTCGTCAATCAAATGATTATGCACATTCTGCGCATGTACAATTCTAAGCATCCATGTACATGGGAGGAGAGTCTCCCATGTGTTCAACATAGTTACAACATGGCTCTCCATAGTTCCACTGACCATATCCCATTTCAGGTGGGTCTGGGATTCTAACCCTTGGGACCCATTGATGTTGAACTTCCTCTTGCCACCACACAGAAAAACTCTTCCCCTGATTAGTCTGCAATCGACAAAGTCGCCAGATTCATTGACCGGATTCAGAAAATCCACCAACAGGTCCAGGAGATTTTGCAGAAATCTAATGCTAAGTACAAGCAGCGCCATGATCAACACAGGGTACCACACCAGTTTCAGGTTCGCGACAAAGTCTGGTTACATCTGCAAAAGGAGTGTCTCACCGAGCCCCATCGGAATATTTTTCCACTTCATTATGGGACTTACACTATCACCAAGGCTATGGGTAGCAATGCTTTTGAGATCAACACTCCACCCTTCCTTGGTCTGCATCCAGTATTCAATGTGGACCTCCTTTGTCCATTTTTTCCACCATTACTGGACACCTGACACCAATACAGCTCAACCATGACTACATGGAACAAGCATCCAATGATCATATAGTGGACAAACAGGTCAAGGGCACTCGCCAGTAGTGGATTCAGCTTTATCGGGTTGTCAAGGCAGGGCAACTCCTACAAGGCAAGCAGCTCACCTGAGGCCAAATCTAATAGAAGTTTCCTCACCTGATGGGGGAACTCAACGCAATGGATACCATTGCTTTCTAAGGGGAGAGGATTGATCTAGGTGGATATTGGTGGCCACCCACCTATTCCAATTGGCTCCTTGTGTTTGTTTTTTGTTTAACACGTTCTTTGTACTTATTTGTAATTGTGGGTTCTACACTTCTAGGGTTGTCAGAAGACCCACACATACTCTAGGTGGATAAGGGTGGTCTGTTGCCTAATCCAACTGGATTATTTTGTATGTTTTCATGTCAACACATCTTTTTGTACTTTCGGGGCGGTTTTGGGGCCCCAAACGTTGTTTTTTTGGCTCGCCACGACCAAACTGTATACAGAGTCAGATTTTGACAAAGGAATGTGTATTTCTCTGAAATACCTTTCCAACGGGCTATCATGCACCTAAAATGGAGGTCGTATGAAAAAGTTACAACCCTAGTAAGTTGAGGTGCCAAATTACACCAACATACCCATAGGGCCCACATGACTTTTGGTGTTTCACCTTCTAGGGTTAGGTTTTTGGATGTCTATGGTTTTGGAATTCATTAGTAATATAAAAAATGCCTCTAGAGCCTCATTGTAATCCATTATTCTTAGATGGATACACATAGCAGCCACATCTCTTCTTAGAGATAGCTACCACCATTCAAGCAAGTTTTCAGTTCTGCAGTTTTACAGTTTCAACCTATTTCATTATTTAATAGAAGATATTGTTCATTGGATATTTCTGTTATTCTCCATATCTTTATGTTTATTATATTCATTCTATTAATGAGTTCATTCTGCTCCTAAATTTGAATCACCCATATATAACCAAACTTGGAATTCATAATTTCCACCACCATATGTTCATAATAATATTCATAACCATTGCAATATAGTTCATATGTCTCCTTTACTTGTGTGTTATATTATTTGCATCACATAAACAAAAAAGAATTGAGTGAGTCTTCATACTACACAACCAATGTAAAAGACATTTTTCTTAGGAAAGTCCCTCTTTTTCTTTGTTTCTAACACATAATAGGTATGTCAAAAGAAATCAAATGGAAAAATATGATTGCGAAATCAAGGGTGAAATCAAGAAAGTGAAAGAGACGCATAATTTTGCAATACTTTTTGGAATCTAATCATGATGCTATTTAAGGCATCAACAAATGGCGACTCAATTAGGGGGCTATGTGAGTAGGCCAAACTTAGAATCACTGGTTCCGTAGAGACAAGTGGGACTGAACTGTGAAGAGACTCAAATAAACTGGATGGGAAGATGAAAAGAACAGGTTTGTATACTTGGAAATGTGAATAAGGATAGACAATCAAAGGGATTCACAAATTTTGAATGACAATAGGTCCTGTTTAAATACAAAAACAACAAGTTGAGGGTCAAAAACTATCTTACTAATATCAAGTCATCTCAACAATCTGTCTTTTTTTTATTGTAACCCTGCATCCATATAAAGCTCTATAAATTGGTTACTTGTCTAGCAGACAAAAACGTCTTCAATCTTAAGCAAATTGTAGCTTTATCCATTTCCTATTTCTTATAAGATAGATTGTCAGAGTAATGTATCAAATAGAAAAACATCAAAGAAAAAATTGTTGTAGACTTCACAAATAAAGAAAATAAATTCAAATGACTAAAAGAAATAACAAAGAAACCAAAAAGAGTGAGAAACGATAAAACCAAAATACTTTTCCTACAAAAATATTCCAAATGTTTGAGTTATTCACAATTGAGTTGACCCTAAATCAAGGTCATGATAATGTTTAAGGTGTGATCCATTGGTGGTGTATGAAAAGATTCTATCATCATTATCCTTTAATAAATAAGATTTTTTTCCCACAAATGTAGCAATGACATATGGACCAATCCATAACTTATGGAATTTTTCATGTTTACCCTAATCTGCATGAGTAGAGTCCCATAATAAAACTTTATGTCCAACCTCAAAAGTTCCAACTCTAGCATGTTTATCAATATACTTCTTGATAGACTATTTCCTTTTCTCAATGTTATTCAAAGTGTGTTCACGTTGTTATTCTAAGGAAAGTAGAATATGGAAATGTTGTGATAGATCTGACTCATTTAATTATTCAACCTGAAAAGAAAGTCAAAATGAAGCTAACTACAACTCAACATGCATAACAACCTCTTGACCATAGAGCAACTGGAAATGAGTGGCACCAATACTAATATTATTCGTGGTTCTATCAGCCCATAAGGCATAAGGTAATTGTATATGCCATTGTCTTGTTTTTCATCTATGGTTATCTTCAAGATTTTAATCAATAGTTTATTGGTGGAATCAACCAATTCACTCCCCTGGAGTTAATATGAAGAAGAGAAGGAATGTTTACCCCAAAATTATTATATAATTGGGTGAATTCAGCGAAAATGAAGGTTGGACAATTGTCAAATATGATTCCAAGTGGGATTCAAAATCTAGAAAAGATATTAGTTTCAAGGAAATTGATCACTTGATCATCAGTGGCATTTTTTAGGGTAATTGATTTAGACCACTTACTGAAGTAATTTGCTGTAGTTAGGATAAATATGTGACTAACTGATGATGGTGGGTTTATGGGATGGATAAAATCAAGGCCCCATTTTGCAAAGGGGGAATAAGTGGTAACATGTTTCAAAGGTAAAGTAGACAGTTTTAGTCTCCCTGTGACATGTTGGCATGTGTCACATGACTAGATGAATTTGAAAGAATATTTAAAAAAATTAGGCCAATAGTAACATTTTCGGAGAATTTTATGGGCAGTTGATCACTTAGAAAAATGTCATCCAATGTGAATTTCTTCATCATTGGATCCATGCAAATTTTTAAGCAACTTACTAGCCATTCCCTCATCAACACAGCATAGTAAGATTCCATCAGGAGATCTTCGAAATAGAGAAGTTCCTAACACCAAGTATTTAGAGGCTTCCAACCTCAATCTTATGTGTTCATTATATTCTAAGGCATCAGGGTAGTGCTAATGAGTCAAAGAATAAACAATTTTCTTATACCAAGGATGATTAGCTAACTCAATTTCTCCTCATCCTATGTATAGAGAGTTAGAAAAACAATATTCATTATATTCAGATTCATGAGAAGAATGAGGGTGTTGGGATAGGTGGAGGGCCAAATCCCTTCTTTTAATGGTTTTAGCAGTAGTAATGGTAAGATCATTTTGTTGAATCTTCATGAGCCAATGTGCAATTTTTCCTGAGAGGAGAATTTGTGAGAGTAGAAATTTGACAGCATGCAATGGTACCTTCACTTCCGTGTGTTTGCCTAAAATGAAGTGTCTTAACTTCTCAATCACTTTGATGAAAGAATAAGTGTGTTTATCAATCAAAGAATACTTCATGGATGTATCACAAAGGTTTTGACTCATAAATGTTATTTGTTTCTCAAGTTTATCTTGATTTGTTTGTATTAAGATGGTTGATATAGCCTCTTTGGTAGCATTTGTGTAGATAACAAAATCTTTGGTAAATTCAAGTGTAGAAAGAACATGGGAAAAAGAGATAGCTTCCTTAATTTCAATAAATTCCTGATCAACATCAGTATTCCAATGAAATACTTGGTCTTCCTTTAGAAAGTGATGGACGGGCTTAACTATTCGAGAGAAATAAGGTATGAACCTACGTACAAAGTTTATTTTTCCCAGAAAGGCTTGAATTCCTTTCTTAGAAGAAGGAGGAGGTAAAATTTGAATGGCTTTCACTCTTTTGAGATCAATGTTAAATCCAACAACATACATTGTGTGCCCAAGTAAGTTTCCTGAAGTTGCTTCAAAAATAAACTTGGTAGGATTTAAGGACATGCCAAATTTATGACATCGTGAGAAGAATTTTTTGAGATGCTTAAAATGATCAGCTCGGTATTTAGAATGGATTGTAATGTCATCAAGGTAAATTTGAATGATGATACCAAACAAATCATCAAAGGCGAGGTGCATGGCATGTTGAAATGTGGCACCTGCGTTAATCATCCCAAAAGGAATCCAGTTGTAGGTGAAGGTGCCCCACTTAGTTGTAAAAGTAGGCTTATATCTATCTGACCGTTTGAGGCGAATCTAGTTGTATCCCGAGAATCCGTCTAATAAACACACCATTTGAGATTCAACTACTTGTTGAAGGATAAGCTCCATATTGGGTAAAGGAAATTTATCCTTGGCACTTGCCTTATTAAGAGCACGAAAGTCAACACACAATCATATGTCACCATTTTTCTTACAAACCAAGACTAAGTTTGCTACCCACTATGAATATTTGACTGGAAAAATAATGTGCGAAACAAGTAATTTATCTAGTTCTTTTCAAATAGTAGCCTCTAAAGCTGGGTTAAGAGGTATTTTCCTTTTTTGTACATGAGTAACATCTTCTTGAATAGGAATAACATGATGGATAATACCAGGATCAAACTCTTGCAAATATGAGTAAAACCATGCGAATATATCTTTAAATTCACGAAAAAGAGTGATGAATTGCTCTTTTTCTTCAAGAGAGCATGTGGCTGATATGTGTAAGATCTTGGGTTCCTCTTCAATCCCTATATTTACATGATGGTATCATCAACATTTTGACTTGACCCTTCTTTTACAGGGTTCTAATTTGTTGCATCACTTGGAGAAAAGGAATTTTCCAAGGGGTCAACCGTTTCGGAAACTTATTCTGAGCTAGGTCAATGATATCAATAAAATCTTCTATTTCATTGGTAAGAAAATCTTGGAGGCTCTCATCATTAGAAAATACTTTCCATGCTTCTTTGTTATCTGGTTTATGAAGTTGGTATAGAGATATAACATAACATTATGGTTTCTCTTGGAAAATATATCTATTAGTTCTAGTTGCATAAGAAACTAAACTATCAACAATAACATTCAACTCTCTTTGAACATATATAATGTCGAAAAAAGTAAATTATGATATCAAATAAAAAACCATGTTGGTATAGCACCTCGTGAGTTTATTGGAAGGTGTGTAAACTTTCTTAACCAGATTCACAATCAACTCTGAATCACCAAAAGCAGTTAAGTTTTTACAATTAAGGGTCAAGGCATTCTCAACACCCAACAATAAGGTCTCAAATTCAGCCACATTGTTGGTGCATGCAAAGGTTAACATGTAAGCAAAAGAATGATATTTTCCAAAGGTAGTGTGAAGGATAATTAATGTGTCA
>JASDQU010945327.1:0-11760 GCA_032191745.1 Picea mariana
CTGAGGCATACATTGATGAGTTCTAGAGGTTGGCAGTGATGGTGCAAGATATGTCCCCAACCAGGCTCATGATGCTCTTTACAGAAGGATTTATGGAACCCTTGAAGGGTTGGGTTAAGGCCTTGAAGCCTACCAGCCTACAGGAAGCCATTTGGAAGACGAGGGATCTGGGTCTAGCTGCTAAACAAAAATTCATACCCATACCACCTCTTAACAATGGTGGAAGAGATCAAAGGCCTCTAATAAACTAGGGAGGACGTGATCCTAAGGGTTATGACAGGGGTCGTGGCAGAATAGATGACAACACTAGGAGGGAACTGAGAAGGAAGCAACTCTGCTTCACATACAAGGAACCATGGAATCCATCACACAAGTGCATGGGACGAGGATAGGCGTTATTGGATAAATCCATAGGTGCGGACACTAACCGATCTCCCTAGATCCACCTGGATCTAGAACAAAGCAAGACAAAACATGACTCTTTCCCTAGATTTTGACCATTGAATTAACTAGGAGGCAAGAACAAATAACATACCTTATTATCGCTTCCTATGGTATTTTTTGCTCCTTCTTCGCTCCAGTGCTCTCATGCAACCAAGACCAAGACAAAACAAACCAACCAAAGTGAAGAAAGCACAATCTATTCAACAATCAATCTATGTATATGATCAAGGAATTATACAATAAAGTGGAAGTAGCTTTATGGGAAAGGGACATGCTACTATATCATATTAATGGAAAGTAAAGATTACAACCTGAGCCTTGATGTCACAAACTTCCTTTTGATGGCCCTTGGCTCCGACACACACATTTGCTCACTATTTGTATGAGGAAGATCAACCCTTTGGATAAACTTGCCGAAGTCTCCAAGATGTTGTTCAATGCTGAGTCCTTCACACAATTCTTTCACCAATTCTCCAATGAATCTTTCTTAACCTTTTCCATGAGAATTCCCTCAATATATAGGAGAGAATGAATTAGTTACTTGGATAAGAATGATCCCAAAAGATCAGGGAATCCAGTACTAGGATAACCATTCGAATGCCAACCCATCCTTCTAGAAGATTCCCTTCTAGAAGCATCGAGAATTCATCTTTTTCCTTGCTTTAGAAAGAGTTTGCACCCTAGCAATTCAACACAGTGCGAACTTCTCGCACCCTGGCTTAAGGCAGCCTACGAGAATCATGCATTCTCGCAGGAAAATATACTAGTAGCCTGCGAACAGTCTTCAAAAATGAGTTTTCTAGAAGAGATGAAAATAACTTTTTCTCAAGAGAAAGTTCTTATGAAGAGCCTGAGTACACCATCATCAATACATAATTGTGATGACCAAAATCATGGGTAACAGAATGCCCCCCAAAGTATGAGTTTGGAATTAGTGACAACCGATAGACTTTGTAAGCTGCATGTGTGTGTCAGGAACCAGGAGCACACCTAATCGGAAACCTGCGAACAACCAAGAATCTGCAGAATATCATATATATTAATTCTGAGGTAGGCATTCCCATACTCAGATCATAGACTGATGACATTATAAACATGGGGCATGGCCACCAATCATACATTGTGGATCCATGCCATCAAAATATAGCATAGCCACCGAAATACATTGTGGATCTATGCGAGAAATTTCAAATCAAGACGACATAGCCACAAGACATACACAGTGGATCTATGTGTCACAAATTATACATACTCCATCACAACCTGTATTACAAAGATGATATCCAGGGTCTTCAATCTCGTCAACCAAAGTATGAATCTAACCATGTGATTACATGTGTTGAAGTCGACCATGGTAGAAACCACTTGATTACCGATCATTGATGAAATCGTTAACAAGTGTGAGGGAAATCACCATTGATGTCAATGACTCCCAAGGTACCATAGTACAATCCATCAAGTGTGAATAAATGAGTTGAATTCGAACATATGATGGAATCTTTCGATCAGGGGTCAATGATGTAAACCCACTGTCGAAAACGAGGAAACCTGCCATTGAGACATGCAAGCTCCAAGGTACCAAATAATTTCTAAGTCTTGATTCCAGATAATGAGTTGAAGTCGACGGAACAAAACTCGTCACAGGAGGGCCTTGATGTATCCCCCATCAATGACATGAAATGAGTAACAAATTTTGAAGGTGAAATAGAGTATGATGTGAATTGGACTGGACACAGGGAAGGCTGACATGGAGAGAATGGATAACTGCAGATGGTCGACTCAATATAGGTTTCAAATGGACTTCTCTTGAACATATGAATGACACAACCAATGATTTGGCAGCATTGACTCAAAGACGACATACAAAATGACCTTGTAATAAATCAAATGAGAGACAAATGGATTTCCCAAACCGGATTCAAATGATGAATAGGGGGTGTCATGTTCAAGAGCGACACTTACTGCCAATCAATACGAAGATGAAAACATATCCCTTTCCCAAATTTCCCCCCACCATTTTTGGCGAGTACCTCTTTATTTTTATGCAAGCTTNATCCTTCGGATGAGTCCCTCGGAGTATGTTTAACAAACCCTAAGAAGGAGTGGTTTGGTCCCATCAAGAGTCTGTCAATGTTTGTTTAACGAGTCCAGAGATAGAAAACTTGAAGGTTTTTCAAGATTATAGAGTTTGGAAAAACACTTAAAAGAGAACTCTCTCAGTTCCTTTTTCATAAAATAGTCTAGATGAGACTGAAAAAGAGATAAATTATCGCTCACCAGAAACTTACTTCAAATACTTTATCAAGCGTGAAAATAGCAAGGTCGCTCGACGATATTTTCATATTTAGAGAGTCTGAAAAGAGCTTAAAGAGGACTCCATGGGGGTTCCTTTTTCGTATAACCTTGTTGAGCCCGAAAAAGTGATAAAAGTATGCTCGATCGCGTTCTCATGTATTTACGAGCGCAAGAACGGACAAAGACCAGGCTCGAGGTTTTTATATAAAAACCATAAAAAACAATCAAAAACACGCGATAACAAAGAAAAACATGTCCATATCCCTGTATTTGATCATCAAAGTCATCACGCCTGCAAGAGTTACACTCAACATGACATTAGAGATTAGGGTTTAATTGATAAATAATCATAAAAAACCAAAATGATATAGAAAAAGTAAATAAAAGGAGTAAATACTCTTTTTACCACATCATTTTAACATTTCTACTATTGAGCCCAAAAAACCCCTCTTTTACCCTCCAAGTTCGGTGTCAGATTGCGGGAGCTACGAGAGACCATTCAGCGAGCCGTCTGCGAAAGTTAGGTAGGCTCTTCGTCCTTAACACTTTCATGGTTTAATTTTGTAATTTCATTGGTTAAATTTGCATTTTTAAGTTGATTTTCCAAGCCCTACATGCGCACTGCCATTCTCGCAGGCAGGCTATACGGGGCCTGCGAGAATGAGGCATTCTCGCAGGTGAGCCTAAGGCCACCTACGAGGTTCTTGCATTGTGCACACATGGAACCTGCGAGAACCGCAAATCTCAAAATGTTTTTTAAAATTTAGCCAATGAAAAATAATGGATTCATGAAAATAGTTGCTAATCTTCTTGTTGTGTATCTTATGCAAATAATTGGCTATCAACATGGTGCTTGAATGGCGCGAAAGAGAACATGAAGAAGACAATGCAATGGTCTAAAATCATCCTCCTACTATAGATTCTTTGAGAGACTGTGGGCTCTTGAAGTACTTTTGCATCCCGGGCATGAGGGCCCAAGTCAGACTATTAGAGTACCTGGTGCATATGTGGGACCCTGATCAGCAGGTGTTTCATGTGGGGGTCCACACACTATCCTTAGACATTGAGGACATTTACTTTTTGACTGGTTTGTCATGATGGGGGTATTATGTGATCCTGATGGGTAGTAGACGTGGTGGGCTAAAGATGAGTGAGTACTGCAATTTACACTGCGTTCTCAAGGCTGAGAGAAAGAAAGGAAAAGTAGCTATCTGGGGGGTACGAGACTTGACCCTCCATACTATCCTTTTCACTATAGCTCATATGGCTAGGAGTTCTACTCCTCACATGGCATTACAGAGTTACTTCTAGTATGCTATTGAGTGTACTGAGCCTCGAGTATTCAACTGGGCAGATGTTGTGCTTCGCAGTATAAAAAAGCAATTGACCAAATGTAGGCGAGGTGACCTGAAGCAATTCGGGTATGGATCTTTGTTGGTATCCTCCTTCCTTGAGCGGGTCCCATTATTGAGGCTACAGGTGGAGTGGAATTTACCAGCTCCCAGGGATCCATGGATGCTGAGATGGTGTCGGATCATGGCCCGACACGTATCAGGACCCATCATCAAATATGATGATACTTTCTTTGACTGGCTTCAACCACAGATGTTGATGGTTGATGACTATGCTTATGCTAGGCTAGATTTTCGAGGAGATCCGGATTTGGTATTGCAAGAGGATGCTCAGTGGGGGGACCTTGGTAAGAAGTACACACATTTTTTCCTTTTCAAATGTTTTTGTGAGTTTTTATCATATTCAAATGTTTTTGTTTTATACGTTCGTCCAAAGACTAATACAAAATTGTTTGTTGATAACACAGATGTTGGACCTTACAAACCTCCTGGCACTTCTCCCATCCAGCGGCGAGGAGAGGTAGTGGAAACACCACAGTATGCTGAGGATTATCAAGTGGTGGAACAGAATCTAGAGGGCCTGACTGCAGACATTCCAGACATGACTCTGGAAGAGGTTCCACGACGCGATCAACGTCATATTGTAGGGATATCAGCATCTATGAGTCGACTGCTCCATAGGGTTGCTAGGGAAGTCATGTGTTACCATGAATGTCATCCATGACGTCACTTTGTAGAAGCTATGAGCTTCATATTTTGACATTTTGGTCTTTGGACAAACTTTTTGTAAAAAACTCTTTTGATCGTTATATATACAGACGGCTTCTACCGGTTTACCTTATATTGTGTGAATTTCGATGTGTTTGACTTATAAATTATTCAAATGTCTATCCAATATATAATTAGCCAATGCATCTGTTAATTTATTTAGACATCTAGGAATATGTTGATATTCAATGTGATCAAAATAACATTCCAAGAGGCGAATTCACAAATACGCCCGTAACAAAGCAGGACTTCAAATAGAGTAGATATTACTTAACTGTAGTACTACGAGTCAAGTCGCACAACCAAATGACGAATTCCGAGCGAGATAGCATCAACCAATAATTCAATAGCGGTGTTATACTCTGCAATGTTGTTGGTCGCACGGCCAAGGCACACACCTCGTAAAGATACAATTTCATTTGTTGGGGCATAGATTGCCCACGCAGCGGAAGCAAGGTTCTGAGTAATATGGCTAGCGCCATCAGCGAAGCCAATATAGGGTAGCGAAAACTCCAACATATAGAAATCAAACACAACGTCACATAAGGGTAGAGACCATATAATGACAAAAGAAAACTATAGTAACACACAAAAAGTATGATACATTAAAATATAAGTACTTGTGCACAAATGATTTATGCATAGTACTTCTTCAAGTACAACCCATTCCTAGGTTCACTCAAAGGGATACCATCGTAATCTACCAACTCATATGCCCCTTTTTCCAAAACTCGGGGAACAATATAAGGACCTCGCCACATGGGTTTGAATTTCCCAGCTCCTAACACATCCTGATCCTGTTCATAGAGAAGAACAAGATCACCTTCAGAGAAAACGCGAGACTTGACATGCTTGTCATATTGGGCCTTGACACGTTTCTTCTGAGCTGCTATTACTAGAGTGGAGTCACATCGAGTTTCATCTAATCGCATAAGATACAATATAAATTCTTCTTTATCAGAAGTGTTGGGTAGAAGTTCAACAACTAGCTTCAGAGAGGGTATCTCGCATTCTATAGGAAGAATGGCTTCCACACCATAGACTAACCGAAAAGGCGTAAACCCAGTAGCGAACTTGACAGATGTTCGGTACGCCCACAATGCCAAAAACAACATTGTGTGCCAACTTGTTTTATGAATCCCTATCATTCGTCGAAGCATAGTTATGAGAACTTTGTTGATTGCTTCGACCTGGCCATTGGCTTGTGGATAATAAGGCGTTAAGTTATCATGATGAAGACCCAACTTCTCATTAAGTTCGGACATCATAAAATTCCTAAAGTGGCTACCGTGATCAGTGACGATAGCTTGGGGAACACCAAAATGAGCTATGACATGGTTAAAAAGAAATAAGGCTGCGGTCTTTCCAGTGTTGTCAAATTTCGACATTGCCTCGGCCCATTTTGTAAAGTAATCAACGGCTACAATGATGTAACCATGCCCCTCGGCCGAGTGAGGGTGACATGTCATGAAATCGATGCCCCATTTCACAAAAGGACCAACTGAGACCACAGGGTAAAGAGGAGCAGGATGTGACCGAATTTTCTGATTGTAGGTCTGGCAGGCATGGCATTTCTAAATGGGAGTAATGCAGTCGTTAAACAAAGAAGGCCAAAAATATCCTGCGCGTAAGATCTTCTGGGCAGTATCATACCCAGACATATGACCACCACATGCTCCGGAATGGCAGTCATTCAGAGCTTTCTCGGCTTTGTCGAACGTTAGACAACGTCGAAAAATAGAGTCAATCCCCCGACGGTAAAGAGTATCCCCGAGGATAATGTATTGACGAGCTTGATAGCGTATGCGACATCATTCAAGACTAGACAAAGTAGGTCGAAAAATATGGGTTTGGAGATATATAATGATATCCCCATAGCAAAGATCGTCAGTGCTAATAAGGAAAAGAGATTCATCGAGTAATGAATCAACTGCTACATTTTCCATTGTAGAGTGAGGAAAATCGCATATCAACTCAGCAAAAACTAAGGATTTCTTCAACTTGGCACGGTCGAATTTCAAGTCAAACTCCTGGAGTATCACAATTCATTTGGAGTATTTTCCCCCTAGCAATTGACGTGTCAAAATATGTTGCATAGGGTTGCAATGAGAAATCATCGTAGTCTTGCGTGAGAGGATATAGTGCCGGAAGCGTTGGACGGCTTGAACGGAAGCCAAAGCCAATTTTTCGACATGTTGATACTTAATTTCAGTTGGTGTGAGACTTCGACTCAAGTAGTAAATAACATGTTCGTCATGCGCATCATCCTCTTGGATGAGAACCATGCCAATAGTGTACTCCAAGGCAGCAAGATAAAGGAAATAATCGTGATTGTAATCGAGAGGAAAGAGAAGCAGAGCTTGCGTTAGGGACAAATTCAAAGCTTCAAAAGCATTGTTAGCAATGGTATCCCAGACAAACTCTGAATCTTTATTTAGTAGCCACGTAAAACCACGAGTGATCTCGGCGTAATTAGAGATAAAATGACGAAGAAAGTTTGCTTTCCCTTGCAAACTTTGCAACTGGCATAGTGTAGAAGGAGGAGGGAGATTAAGGATCGCCTCAACCTTCAAAGGATCCACCTGGATCCCTAGATGTGAAATGATAAAACCTAGAAGATGGTCGAATTCCACACAGAAAATGCACTTATGAGGATTTAAACATATCCGGTAGAACCGACAGCGAATGAAAATGGCCCGGAGGTGAGTTGGGTGATCGACTATACGCATAGAATGAGCAGGTAAATCATCCAAATAGGGTTGAATGATATGCTTGATATCATGAAAAGCATAATACATAGCACGTTGAAAAGTTGCACCCACATTCTTAAGTCCAAAAGGGAGTTTCCAATAGGCAAAAGTACCCCAAGGACAAATAAAAGCAGTTTTATGTTGATCCTCAGGAGCAATGTTAATTTGATTATAGCCGGAGAAACCATCCATGAGAGAGAAGATTTCACTTCCGGTGAAATCATCGACAATCTGATCGATGAAGGGGGTAGGAAAGTTGTCTTTGGGACAAGATTTGTTAATATCCCTATAATCAACGCAAACATGAATGGTGCCTCCTTTTTTGTCAATCAGGACAGGATTGGAAACCCATTCTGTAAGAGCCACCGGATAAATAAAGCCGACTTTCAGAAGTTTTTCAACTTCGAGCTTGATAGCAGCTTCTTTACGTTGATGAACTAGACAAAGGCATTGTCGGATGGGTTTAGCGCCGGGGTATGTATTTATCTCATGTACAACAATTGCAGGGTCGATACGTGGCATCTCTTCGTAGCTCTAGGCAAAGATGTCACAAAATTCTTTGAAAAGGGAAGTATAGGTGACGATTTCGTCGGAAGAACACGATGCTCCAATATGGACATTTTCGACGATTCCAGGTTTGATGGATATGTCAATGGGAATCATAGGTGAGATATTACTTAAGTTCCCTTCGGCAAACACATCACGTGTAGACTCGGGAACAGTCGAAATAACAACAACGGTCGATGGGGTCGAAATCCGTTGGTAGTTCTCATGAGTGTGTTGCTCCAAAAAGAGTATGGAATGATGATGCCCATCATCCCAAGGGGTGTCCTCCATGATGGACATGATCATCTCGTCAGTGGGAAAAAGAAAACGAAAAGGATCAGGAGACAACTCGTCAAGAGAGGGGATAGAAGGTGTTGTTGATTGAATGGCCTGATAGGCGGATTCAACCGGACTTAACGGCATTGTGTTGTCGAAACGAAGATGATCTCTAAGGTCAGGGACTATCCAAGGGTCATAAGACTCAGGAAGTTCGTGAGGCATGGTGGATATCATATTGATAGAAGCAATAGATGGGCGTGGAACATTGGGCGGTGGAATGGGGAAAGTACCCATTAACGAGGAGTCCTTTAAAAGGCCTACACCAACATTTCTCATAACTCAGCGAAGTTTTAGAAATAAATGGTACGTTGCCAGTATGAGTATCGAAATTGAAGAAGGTGAGTTGGTCGATGGTAACAACCTTTCCTTGATGAGGGAAATGTACTACACGGAAAAGTGTCGACACAACGGCGTGCATGGAATCGATCTAGCTGCGGCCAAGCAACAGATTATAATCAAGTGGAGTGTCAAAGACTTCCACTTCAACTTGGACCGTCTTACCTTCTAGTGTAATAGGCAATGAAGGAAGAACACCGTAGGGATTAAAACCAGAGCCATTGAAGGCTTTAAGAGTGTTTTTTGATTCATTCAAGGGAGGAGAGCCTATGGCTTTCCAACAAGCAAAAGACATTACACACGTCGAGGCACCCTCATCGATAATAGTTCAAAAAATGTTCTTGTCAGAGACAACAACCTGTATCTAGAATGCGAGTTGAGGGGGTAAACTTGGAATGTGATCTTCCAAATAAAAGAATATTAAATTTGTATCCATTGGGTCAATTCCATCGATAGCTTTCAACAGTGCCTTCCATTGTGTAGGACAAGTTTGAAGGACTTCAACGACTGACATCACAGAAGGTGTTTGGGCCAGATCTTCAACAATGCTATAGTTCTGGGCCGCACAAGCATGAGGATTGAAAGCCGATTTTTGAATGACGTCCTTAGGGGGGGGTCGCAGAACTGTGTCGAGGCTTGGTCGTTTGAGATGAAGAGGACCATTTGTAGGTGGAGTTGTGGGAGAATATTGTATCAAAGAAGGGGGTAAATCGTCAACCTTCTCCTTAGCTAGAGAATAATCTTTGGCTCAAGTCGTGAGTGCAACATTGTTCTGCTTAGAATCACTAGTACACATCAAAACATAAGAAGTGCTAGAAGAGGAGGGTTGGTCATGAATGACCAACTGAGCCTGTTGTTGATACGAGAAGGGTTGGGACAAGATAGACGGTGCATGTGGTTTCAGGGCTCCCTAAAGGAACTTAGTGACCTTGGCACGTCGTGGACAATCCTTCGTGTAGTGATCATCACCACATATAAGGAAAAGGTATCGGGGTTTGTGCTTATCCCGGTCATCAACAGGAGTAGTTTTAGGTTTCTCTGCTTGAGTATTATTTTTTCCCTCCTTATTTCTGCCTCTCCCCTTTTTAGATTTGTTTTTATCGGCTCGGGTAGATTGGACAGCATTTACCTCAGAAGTTTTTCCAGTGAAAGTGGCAGGAGACGGAGCATTTTGAACATTAGAAGAAGCAGATTTAGGGGTTGTGCTTGAAACAAAATGTGATTGGGCTTGGGCAGTACCAATCACACCGTCAACTGCATGCGAGGCAGCTGGAGTAGTTGAAGTGCTGGAAGCATTAGGACAAGGTAAATCAAGTAGTAAATCGCAAAGGGTTCCTGTTTGTGAATAAACGAGATCAAGATACTGAGCACGACTTATAGCCTGCTCTTCCATGACAACACCACCCAGGGCAATATCCTTACCAATTTCATTCACAAATAATTTTGTAAACCATTCTGCCAGTAACTGATCGGGGATTTCAAGTTTAATTAGACATCGTCTCCTTCCCCACTCATGGATGTGATCAGAGATATGTGTGCCTTTGGTCTGTTTGAAGAAATTAAAAATCTCGATTCCCGTGTCATAACGGATCGGTAACTTGTAATGTGTAAGGAAAGCCATGGCTAGGGTGTTAAAATCAGAGAAGAAACCTCATGGCAATTCAATATACCACTTTGCAGCAGAACTTGNAAAAGTCATAATGTGATTGTTTGGGTCCTCTCCCACTTTTCCATTGAATATAGGAATGTCCGAGGGAGGCTTGGCTGGTATAACAGGCCATTGGGGAGAGTGACAAATAGGATCATTTAAAATCCTTGACAAATCTGGAAGATCCAAAGTGGCGAGAAAGGGTAACTGTCGATTCACCTGTGGGTACTGGTGGCTTTGGGGAGGAAGCCCTGTCGACAAACCAGTAGGACCATAAGCAGTCTGCATATAATGTGAAGATCCAGGCATATTAGGTTGTGGTTGGACAGGATAGTAGCTCATCGAATTATACCCTGGAACAGGGGCTTGAGTTTGAGGATTCAATCCCCAAATGGGATTGAACGAACCAGGATATGGTTGGCCCATGTTAGGGGGTGTGACAGATGCAGCTGGAAACTGTTGCCCCCCAGTCGATTGAGGAGGATTTTGTATCAGTTGATTCCAAAACTGGGCCAAGGATGGAGGTATGTTCTGCCCATAAGGTGGGCTTGCCCCTCCCATTAAAGGTGGTGTACCAATTGAGGGAAATGTTCCAATTGGAATTTGCCAACTGAGAGGGGGTTGAGTTATACTATTTTGATGAGATTGTCCACCAACCGGAAGCTGATAAGTTGGAGTGAATGACGGAATAGCACCACTAGGATTAGGATTTCCAGTAGAAGATGAAGAAGGTCCTTGTTTCAGGATTAATCCATAAGTGCGGACACAAACCGATCTCCCTAGATCCACTTAGATCTAGAACAAAACAGAACATAATACTACTCTTTCCCTAGATCTAGACTATTGAATGAACTAATAGATAAGGATTGTAGGCATACCTTGTGAACGCTTTCCTTATGTCTCTGTTGTTCCAAGATTTATACTCCAATGCTCTTGCACCATTCAGATCACAACAGTACAAACCAATCGGAATATAGGCAGGTTAATATATTCAATATCTAATCTATACATATGATCAAGGAATTATGTAATAAAGAGACATCATCTTTATGGGAAAGGGAAATATTACTGTATTGAATTAATTGAAAGAGAAACTTACAACCTAAGACTTTATGTAGTAGGTCTCCTTTCGATGGCTCCTAGTTCTGACACACACACTTTCTCATGCATGAAGAAAATCAACCACTTGTGATGACCTTGTTGTAGTCTCTTGTTGTTGTAGCATCAGTCCTTCATACAGGCTTCCAACAATTCTCCAATCAATCTCTTGCTAGCTTGCTTC
>JASDQU010945327.1:17640-31974 GCA_032191745.1 Picea mariana
GAAGCGCCAAAAGTCATGTGGGCCTCGTTTGGGTAAGTTAGTACATCAACTTCCCGGGGTCGTAACTTTTGCATACGATCTCCGTTTTAGGCGTGTGATAGCTCGTTGGAAAGGTATCATCAAGGAGATTAATTTTGGGGGATCAATTATTCCTTCAAATATGATTGAGAACCTCGATCTCAAAAAACCTTCATTTAGGCCCTCAAAATGGCCCCGGAAGTTAAAACCTACTAAAAATAGTAAATTGCCAAAATTGCCAGAAAACTGTTTTGAGCCAGTCGAAAAAGGTGGGTGGCCACCAATATCCACTTGGATCACTGGGATAGGGTGGAGAAGTTACGATGACGACCTGCTTAATGGACTTACACCCTGGTGCAAGCTCCCACACATAATCGTGGGTATACCCTCCAAGGAGCCCGAGTGAGTTCGGTCAACGTCAATTCCAGGTATCGTGAAGACTTTCCCCTTCACAGTCACCTCGTGTAAGAACCTAGAAAGATAGGCCACTAAGGTCACCACCAACAACAATACATCCTGGGGGGACAGTCGACAGTCCGATCCACACGCAAGGGCAAGGTATCTAGCCCGAAATCAACTCAAAAGGCTTCCACTCATCATTGTGGGTATACCTCCGAGTGATCCACGTAATACATGCAATCTCTACACTGATATCAACAAAACAGGGTGAGTAACTTTGTCAATATCAATGCGACCTCGTGTTTGACCCTTGTGTGAGAAGGGCTTCCCAGGACAGGATGTTGCAAATGGAATTTAACACTCCCTAACAGAAGATGATATTGTGTGTTTTGTGCTTTTGGAGAGTGTATCTCTCTTCCTACTCTAAAGCGCTAGCCTGGCTAAATGTTGGTGTAATAGAGCCCTAGAAAAGAGTTACTAGTTAAATTTTATGATTGCGCAATGTTATTAAGAGCTGTTGTTTACTCAAAGGAAGCGGAGATGAAACTTATGTTGTATAAGACTCTGACCCAATGATGCATGGATGAGAATGAAACATATCACTTTTCGTTCAATGAATCCTATGTATGGGAGGGAAAGAGAAAGGTTTCCAGATCAACCTTGAACTACAATGCAAAATTTCCTTTAAAATGCAAATGCAACAAATCACGCATCAATAACAATTCTCTATTGTTTCTTTTTCAATAATTTCAACAATTGATTTTCAATGTTTTCGAAGACGAAAAAGATTTTTTGAAAGAAAAACTTTGTTCACTTTTCAAAAAGGACCCTCACCAAGCTAATGAGAGTACAGAAAATCAAAAACCAATGAACAAGCAACGATAAAAACCCAATCCACTCTTTCAATGAAAGAAAAAATAACAAGCAAACCAATCTAGTCTTTTCAATTGCATAAGAAAAGTGATCTTTCAAACAATAAACAAATGATAAAGACCAAGAAACTCAACTTTCAACCGATCACCAGTCCTTAACCAATCAAGCACACTCAGATTTCGAAATCAAAGAGTATGGTTATGCCGGGAAAAGTCAAGAAACGAAAGTCAAGACAAAGGTGACAAGAAGAGCCTTTGAAATCCTAAGACTGTTCATGCACGAAAACGAAGACAAGAAAGACACCAATCAATGGTCCAAGAAACTCTTATGAGGCACCTAGACTGATCTGGGAAGTAGAAGATGTCAAAACTCAAATCCAAAACTTTGAAAAAATGAGTTCGCAGGCTGGCAATATTACACAGTGCGAGAACTAGTGATTCTCACAGGTGACCCTTGAGCAGAGTGCGAGAACCTCGCACTGAACCTAAAGGCAGAATGAGAACCCAATAGATTCTTGCAGGCTACAGTGAAGTGCAGTGCGAGAACCTCTGAAACTAGTCAAATTTTTGGAAAATGAAACAAAATTTGAAAAGGCCTCTGGACTTAGAGGGTCTATCAGGATATCTTGAAGACTCAGAGATTGATAGGAAAGGAGAAAATTGAAACAAGAGAAAATGGCCACAGAAAATACCAAAAGCCACAAAGAAAATGGGATGCTCCCCAGTGGAGTCGCTAATTTTGTTATCGGACTAATCGCAGTAGGTGCAGACACTAACAGATCTCCCTAGATCCACCTGGATCTAGAACAAAACAGGACAGGACATGACTCTTTCCCTAAGTTTTGACCATTGAATTAACTAGGAGGAAGGAACAAATAACATACCTTATTATCGCTTCCTAGGGTCTTTGTTGCTCCCCCTTCGCTCCAATGCTCTCGTGAAGTCAAGACCAAGACAACACAAACCAACCAAAGTGAAGATAGCACAATATATTCAACTGTCAACTTATGTGTATGATCAAGGAATTACACAATAAAGTGGAAATAGCTTTATGGGAAAGGGACATGCCACTGTATCATATTAATTGAAATTAAAGATTACAACCTGATAGCCTTGATGTCGCAAGCTTCCTTTCAATGGCTCTTGGCTCCAACACACACACTTGCTCAATCCTTGCATGAAGAAGATCAAATCCTCTTGATAGACTTGCTAGGTCTCCAAGCTATTGTTCAAGCTAAGTCCTTCACACAATTATTTCACCAATTCTCCAATGAATCTTGCTTAACCTTTTCCATGAGAATTCTCTCAATATATAGGAGAGAATGAGATAGTTACTTGGATAAGAATGATCCCAAAATATCAAGGAATCTAGTACAAGGATAACCATTCAAATGCCAACCCATTCTTCTAGAAGATTCCCTTCTAGAAACATCGAGAATTCATCTTTTTCCATGCTTTAGGAAGAGTTCGCACCCTGGCTATTCAACACAGTGCGAGAAGTTTGCACCCTGGCTTAAAGCAACCTACGAGAATGGGTCATTCTCGTAGCCAAATATATTAGCAGCCTACGAACCTTCTTCAAAAATGAGTTTTCTGGGAAGAGATGAAAGTAGATTTTCTCAGGAGAAAGTTCTTATGAAGAGCCTGAGTACACCATCATTGATACACCATCATGATGACCAAAATCATGGGTAACATATTCCAATCAGCTAGACTAATTCAGTGGATAGAATTGCAATCGGACCGAACATGCTAAAAGAAATGGAACAACAAGTGATTCAGATAAAACAAAATCTGAAAATTGCTCAGGATATACAGAAGAGCTACGCCAACCAAAAGAGAACTCCCACATAGTTCAAGACAAGAGACCATGTCTATCTCAGAGTTAGACCCAGAAAGAGTTCCCTGAGAATCGAAGCTTGTGCCAATATGGCACCTCGGTATTATGGACCCTTTGAAGTCTTAGATAGAGTGGGAAATGTATCCTATAGGCTAGCACTCCCTCCCACAGTAAAGGCACATAATGTTTTCCATGTTTCATTATTGAAGAAATATGTACATGATTCTAATCATATAATTGACTGATATGTGATCCAGGTGGAGCTGAAGGGAGAATTCTTTCCAGAAACTCAATGCATACTAGACAGGAAGGAAACCTCACTCAGGAACCAAATCATTGCACAAGTCAAGGTGCAGTGGAAACACTTTGGCCCAAATGAGGCTACCTGGGAAATGGAGGATGCCATGAGACATGCATATCCAATTTTGTTTACTTTTGTATATACATAGCATGTTGACATATAGAACATCGAGGATATTGTTCCTTTAAGGGGGAGGGAATTGTAACGATCTGTTTCCCCTAGTTTGTAAATATAACTATATTTTCCAAGAGACTATGGAAAAATCAAATGTGTGAATGTTTGATTTGATGGACCTTTATATAAAAGGTCGACGAATGTAAATTCTGTTATTTTAATAGAAAATGGATAAGTGTTGCATGAATGCTGGAAAGGGGATGTGTTAAGAGAGACCACAAATGCTATGAAAGATATGATGGAGGGGACCATGAATGGTTGCATTAACCTCCACTGAACCAGTACTTTGCTAGATTTAATTGCTCAGGATCATAACTACCCTCTGACCCAGAAATGAATTACAATGAGGCTAGCAGGTGGGAAGACTTCCTCAAGAGTTAATGAGGGGATGGGCCATACCACCCATCTGTAAGGATTCCATACCTGACCATAGACTGGGAATTCGGGCCACACACTATCTTACTGAGAAAGGCAAGAAAGGAAGGCATGGTGGATAGAGAGGAATACCTGTGAAGAGTGTAGAGACGAGAGACTAAGCTCTCAGGTTTGAGGAAGAACTGTGAAAGGAGTGTGTTCTGATCGCGAAAAATAGAGACTGATTCGGGAGAAGGAGAGTAACCTTCATCCCTATCTATTTCTGTTTCGAAAGGAGAGATTCAATCTAAAACCATCATGGCCTATCTTGAGGGTGGATAGTGGTAAATCAATTAGAGTGACTGAGCCTATGGTTGGGTGGAAACGGGCACCCCTTCCAATAGTTGCTTCACGTTATTTGGTTCTGATAAGTGTTTTCATACTCTATGCATTGAATTGGGAATTAATGGTTGCATGCATGTATTTACATATCTATAAATGGTTTATGTATTGAAATAGTTAAGTTATGTGTATACATTGGCTTTCTTGAGAACTTATGCTTATGCTTTTCCCATATGCTCCAGTTTAACTCTCGAAGGTGTTTTCCCTAAGAAGCTACCTTGCATCTCTAGAGTCAGATCAAGCCTCTTGTCACTACTACCATCTCAGTAACCTCACAAGTTTACCCTGCCCTGTTTTAGAACTTAAAGTTTTGCGAATTAGGAAGGCGTTTCCTTCAAACCAGTAGCCTGAGAGACCTTGAACTCGCGCCCATGACCTTAACCAAAACCCATGTAAGAGTAGAGCTCATATCCCGAGATTCATTTGAAGGTCCATGTGACCATCTAGGAACCCTGCGCTAAGCCCAAAAGGAGCTAGCTCGTAATGGTTTCAGAGTTTTGGGAGTTCGACGCCCTAGGATGTCAAACTTCACGATAATTAAAGTTACCCGAACTCCCTGAGTAACAACATTTGTAGATGAATCAAGAACCTGAAAAATGAGATGAATGTGAGTCGTTCATCAGGAGGAAAAACTATCTCAATCATCAGATTGACTCAAATATCCACTGGAGTTAACAGATCAAACACAAGCCGCTCGATTAGATCGATGGTTGGGAATCATTGCAGAGCGTGAAGTTGAAATTAGTGGATGTGCTAGTTCATGGCCTAGAATCAACCAACACCGTTGATCTCGTTGGGGTGGAGGATCAACGACCATGATTTGACAGAGTCAAGCGAGCACCTTCCATATTGCGGAGATTGGGCCCCGCAATCACTGTGAACTGTCAATATGTAAATAGAGATTGATGGTTGGGAATCATTGTGGAGAGTGAAGGTGAAATTAGCGAACATGCCAGTTCACAACCCACAATCAACCAACACCATTTATCTCATCGGGGTGGAGAATCAATGACCATGATTAAACAAATTTGGGTGAGCACTTTTCAGATTGCGGAGATTGAGCTCTCTGATAAAGAGCAAGCACGTTGGGGCCCCTCAATGACTATGAATCGTTGATCTATGAAAAAATCGGTACTGGCCAAATATCGACCGTGAAAATTTGAGGGAGGTGAAAGACGATCAGACTAGAGCAACGAGGCGGAGTGGCACCATCCATGGTGACGTGTATTTAATCTTGACGAGCCACATGCCACTTAGATTCATGCGCATCACATAACCCATAACCCCTTTTGAATGTGATAAGTTTCATCCCAGACGAGGGCATATGTCTCCCCCGACCCAGCTACGTGTCAGTGCCTGATACATGCATACTCTCCCACGTGGTTGGTGAAATGGTTTGGATTCCAGAAGTCTGGGACTTCGTGACTCCAGAGGAATCGAGGTGCTTTGGAAATCCCCGAAGTGTTGGAGTAGATCCTAGCCATTGGCACAGGAAGGCATGTGGCAGTATATTCATTAACTCCATAGAAGGGCACTCCGAAGGAACACGAGTGAAGTCCTGAAGTGTCGAAGTCCTTCAAAATTGATCATTGGAAGGGGACGCGTGGCGCTTGATCTGTAACTCTGGGTATGGAGTAATTCGGAGGAAAAAGGCTTTTGAGTGCTCGAAACTCCTGNTTTGAAAATCTTGAACACTGAAGTCCAAAAGTAGATCACAATCGTCGATCACAAGGGATGCATTGTGCTCAATCTATAACTCCGGGTACAAAGTACTTCGGCGGAAAAATTCTTTGGAGTGTTCGAAACACTCAAGCGCTGAATTATCGAAGTAGATCATAACCGTCGATCACAAGGGATGCATCACGCTCGATCTGTAACTCCAGGTATGGAGTACTTCAGGGAGAAAATACTTTGGAGCATTCGAAACTCCCGAACGTCAAAGTCCCGAAGCAAATCAAGGCCATCAAAATCGCCGAGGACACGCAACGTCTGATTGTGAACTTCAGAGATTTTCCACTCCGGAGGATTCACGTGGTGGTTTTCTTGGCGCCTGTATTCTTGGCGTCTAGTCATAGATCGCGGTCATATGCGTGTATAGATGGATGGAAGAACCCGAAAAAATTGGGAGAGGATATCTGCCAGCTCTGAGCTCGGTTCGGAGCATGGAGACCGTCGCTGGAAAGATATGGAAGAGAAGAATGGAATAGAGACACTGAATGGGGGTTTTGATTTTATTAATAAGAACAAAAATTTGACACCCCACCATGGGTGTGTTACAATATACTTGGGCTTGTATCGTTATTTTCCTTGTGTCTCGGGTAGGTACAATCAACATTTGCAAGGTCTACTACTTCTTTGAAAATCTTGGCATTAATCAAGACCTTACTCAATCCCTTTTCCACAAATAGAAACTTGACCTATAGGGGCATTCGATCATACATCACACTTTTCGTCTCATTCCCCCATAGGGTTACTGAGATTCCCCCCTTGAGGTGACCACCTCACGTCTAAAGTGACAGGAACACCTGCCTAACGTGACAGTGGGTAGGTGCTCTCTTAGTTGTCGCCATTTGGTGTTTCGGTCAGGATTTTTCCAACCTACAACTTGTGCGATAACATGATCAACCTTTGAGTCAAGGAGGTTCTCTTCAATCTCTGCATTGTACTCTTTGGCTTGTGCCAAGGTGGTGGGATTCTTGTCCTTCAAAATGAAACAAAATCACCCATCAAAAGCATTCATGTAAAGGAGACGAACAACTACATCTGTAGGGCGTAGATCTATCGGGATTTGACTGTACAACTTTTCAAGCCTATTGTCAAATTCACTCACTGTTTCATTCTCCTTATTCTTTATCTGATTGAACCAAGCTACAAGCATTCCATTAACTTTCTTCATTTTCCATCTATTCTTGAATAACTTAGCGAAGTATTCATAAAATGTGATGTGATTATCAAGAAGTCCTATGAACCCTATTTGAGAATCTTTAGTTAATGGTGAGGCTAGTAGCTTCATTGCTACAGCCTCATGTTCCACTTCTTCATTTTCCATGTCTCGGCCTATGGCATAGAGATGATCGTCAACAATGACCACATTATTTCCTGGAAACTTTGGAAACCATTTGTGAGACTCCTTCGACATTGTGTTGGGATATCCAGGGATGGTGGCCATGTTTAGGTGTTTATAAAGGTCCTTTTCCCAAGGGTGATCCATTGGAGCAAGGGAAGGGTACCATGAAAAAGGGTTTTGACTATGGGAGACTTGAGGGGAGGCATTATTCGATAAATCTTAGAAGGTTTGAATCTCCCTGAAGGAAACGTCTTAAAGGAAGATGGGTTCTAGGAACGTGGAGTCACCAGATGAGCTTTAAGAAGAGCTCATCAAAGGTTGAAGGAGAACTTCCTTCAAGTGGAGTCGCCAGTAAAGCTAGGGGTAAAGGATTTGGGATGGTAGATTTCCAAAGTGTCGTTAAGGCACAAAATAGGATTCAAAATACTCATCGAAAACAATGACAAAATGTTATCGCAGAAGTTGTAGTTTGGGAAAATCTCGACCCAAACCACAAGATGGCGACAACTAAGAGAACACCTACCCACTATCACCATAGATACGTATTCCTGTCAGTTCATAGGTGAGGTGATCACCTCAAGGGGGGAATATTGGGTGAACCTAGGGGGAAGGAGATGAAAAGTGAGATGATGAAACGAATGCCCCTATAGGTCAATTTTTTGAGTAGAAGATGGCTTTGATGACATGTCTCAGAAATGTTTTAAGGTTGCCAAGTCTTTGAGTACCTATGGAAAGCGCTTGTACCTACCCGAGACACAAGAAAATCCAACTGCACGAGCTATGTGCTAGGTGGGAAATCATTTTAATATTGTTGATTCTATTTGCAGAACTCAACAAAACTATATATATCAACAAACAAATGATTATTAGAGCTGTCGAAAAGATGCTAAAATTCACGTAAATGATGCAAGACATAAGCTAGCTAAACACTAGTGTAAATCTAGTATTAAAGCAATGAAACAAGGTTGTAAGAAACAAGTAATACAGAGATATTATTCATCCTTTTGGATGTATAAAACGTGTTTTTACAATAGAAAAATCAGCCACCAAATATCACAAAGAATCCACCCAAAAGATGCGCTAGGACTAGTAGATTATAGGGGTAAATTATTAGCAATTATTTACAGTTGAAATGTGAGTTATAAGTAAGAAAAAGAGAGATTTGTTGCAGCCCTAATGGATATATATTTTAATGATTTATATCTATAAGAATATCGATCCAATCAATATTCCCTAGTGGCCTTAACAAGCTCTTAACATGCAGAAAAACTTCCAACTTGAACAAAATTTATATCCCACCAAAACACATTTACCAATGAAAACAATTTATTTCTCCAATGCAAAAATTCAGATTAGTGCCTTTAAAATATGGGTGAATGGAGTATTATAAGTATGAGTTATACCAACAAAATCCCTAGGGTTTTAAATCTTCTTACTCCCTAGGGCATGCCAATCAAACTAGGGTAAATCTAGGAGGGTGTACACATTCGTAGTTCTCCTAGCAACCCTTGCAAAAATGACTTATAAATTTAGCAGATAAGATGAATCTTAATGGAGGGTGTATACAACATACTCCTCCTAGGGTTTCAACCACCAATGATCAATAATAAGCAATAAAGAACTAACAAATGCATATTTTCCTTACAAATTCCAAGAGAGAGAAAGAGATCAAACACTAGTTCACCAAGCAAATTACCATCCAAGAGAAAGAACATAAGCCTTCAAGAGGGGCGCACCACTTTAGCTCAAGAATTCACCAAGAAATATCACCAAGAATCATTTGCACAAGAGAGATACCAAAATTCCCAAGAGGACACAAATTTTGAACCAATATATCTTTTCACAAAGGGAGAGCTATGATCAAAATGAAATATAAATGATCTCTATTTATACAAATCCTCTTAAACATAGTTTGTCCACATTCAAAGTGTAAACCAAAATATAAGGGGGAAACCACCCTTACTCTTTCCCCTTTTCCAAAATAACAATTTTTAATTCATATTTTGCACATAAGAAAAACCCGAGAAACATGACGTCACCCTCTTGGGGCAACATTTTGGCACTTTTAGGTCAAGTCGTTGGGTTGGAGATGAGTGTGCTAGGCCTCCAAAGGCCAAATATATTCAATGAAATCCTATCCTCCATTATCCAAGGGATCCCTCCCTCAAAATGTACCAAGTGTCTCCAATCACCACCAAACCCTAGCCCTAGGGTGATGTCAAGCCCTTAAAGGTGACGTTTTAGCCTCCAAAGGCAAGTCGTTTGGCTTGTAGGGGATAGGTGAGATCCTCTAAGGTGTCGTCTAGTCCTCCAAAGGCATATCATCCTCATCCAACATGTGGGCCCTGGTATCCAACTTGTGGGATTCAATCCCCAAGGAAGCCCAAGATAGGCTTGTTCTTCCAAAACTGTCCACCAATTAGGTCCCGCAAAGACAAATGAATAAGCCCTCCAAGGATATCAAGTCAATTAATGAATCATGATGATTAAATCAAATCAATAAAATATCCATCCAAGCATGTACATCCAAACTACCTCGTCAAAATAAACAAGTGCTCAAAGACCCTATGCAATTTGCCAAGTGTAGGTATGGGAGGGTTGACAAAGCGACCTATTGGGTAAATCGTTCCTCAAGTTTAGGAGTGTTTCTCGAGGGGACCTCTTTCTAAGTCATGTGTATGAGGTTTCATGCATGGGGGGAATACTTTTGGGCATCGGGTTCATGACATACAAGGGGTTGTAGTGTCTCATTTATGGGTGCCTTTGTAGAGGGTGTGTTGCACCTTCGTTTTCAATGCATCCTTTTTCCAAGCCCATTTATTTCCATTAATTAATTAAGGTCCAAACATTGGGTACTCCCTAGGGTGAATCGATTAGCTTGGGGAGAAGTACCAAAGTGCCACTTGAAGGGAGAAGTACACATAGTGCCATGGGGGTATAGTCTAGCTTGTAACGCACTTTGCATAAATCCCTCAATCAAGTGGGACATTTATGTTATGTGTTTTCTTTTGCAAGTCTTTGATTTTTTAGGAGAAGTGTTTCATTTCTCTCGAAACCTCTCTGGGAAAGCATTTGGAAGGTTCATAATTAGGCTTTTATCTTTTTCCATCCATATATCCTCTAGGCCTCCAACCCCTTCTTCCCATGAAATGAGGGCCAACCCCTTCTTGGTTCAGTACACCCGAAAATCCCAAAAGGTAAGGAGATGAGGGGAAGAAGTTGTGGAAAGTGAAAAGTATGGTCGGAAATGGAATGATGACTTTTCAAGAGGACCTCCTAGTAGCAAACCTATCCCTAAGTGCGACCCACTTAATAGGGTGCAATGTCAACAACCAAAGTGAAGCAAGGCAAAGAGCATAATGTCCAAGCAAATGTTATACAATCAAAAGCAATAATAGATGCAACAAACTCAAATGCCTCAAATACTGAAATGACACTCACCATAATACCTGGATTGTACCTCATGGAGCAATACCCAATGTCTTCTGGAAGCTAGTTGTTGTGGTGGATATCGTCATGATGAACCTGGAGTTGTGGTAGTGAGGTGGGTCTTTGTCTGTGCAAGTGGACACCACTAGTAAATTTGTCTCTCGGTACTCCATGTTTGCAACCTGAGGGCCCCAAGACATCATCTCCTTAGTTATCCCTAGGAGTTGGGGATAAAAAATACCACTTTCTCAAAAAAAAATCATCCATTAGAACCCTATTTTCCATTGATTATCCAATTATTAGTAGAGAATACACAAGAATTCTTTCAAAAAATCGCTCTAACTAACCATCCATAGCATTCGTCATGGGAGAACAACTAGAAGTAGACAAGTAGTGATAAATATCCACAAGTAACAATGATTTACAAATGATAAGTGATTCTCTTATATGTATGAGAGATCTAGCGCAAAATTGAAACGTTGCCATGAAAGGTTGCAACATTTCATCTCCAAGAGGTGTCTCATGCCTCCAAGGGGTGAGACATTTCATCAAAAGGTGAAATGTCATCATCAAAGAGCCCAAACATCACATGAAGGTTCCCCGTGTATCTAGAGGGTGTGATGTCTCATCAAAAGGTGTCATACCATCATCAAGAGGCCCTAAAATGTCACATATAGGTGCCCCATCATCAAAAGGTGTAATGTCCCATCATCAAAGGGTACTATCATCAATGGAAAGGTGCCATGTCATCTCTCCAAGTGAAGCATCCTCAAGCAAGGGTCCAACGTCCTATGGAGAAGGTGGAACATTCCATCAATTCATCCTTAACATGCAACGTCCTATCATCAAGGAGATCAAGGTCATACCCCATGTGTGTTAGCGTGTCTCGTCAATGGATTCATGTCATCAAAAGCCTCAACGCCCTCCTAGGAGTGTAAAACTAGCTCTCTTGAGTGGTGGGGATGACCTTCGTAAAAGTGTGCTAGTAGCCCCTCAATATCCTCCAAAGGATCTAAGTGTCAACCAAACATCTGGCTATGTGAAATCCATCATCCGCAAAGGGGGATCATATGGTCCAATGCATCATGAAGACCATAGGCAATGTACACAATCCAAGCACAACATATGAAATGAGTCATGTCAATACAAAATCCATTAGATAGATCTCGCAAAATATTCTCTTCAAACTTCACACTAGATTACAAAGTTATAGAATTTGCGAAGTCTAGGTACCCCCTATTAGGTGTGATAATACCTAGGATAAGAAGTATGTCCCAGGGAATCCATCAAGGGTTATGTGAAATGGTGTGTGGTATGGATTGGGGTTTACTTCATAGAGAGGATTTCATTGACATGCAAGGCCAGGTATGATGGTCATCCTGATGAGCATATTTGTAGAGGGAGCACTTAGTCAATGAGGTACCCTTTCCTCAACACTATGTCTTTCCAAACCCCCATTTACCTTTTTCTTTATTTCTTTTACCTTTTTTGGCTTTTGAATTTGATTTTCTAAGTCCCTTTTAAGATATGCATTCATTTCATAGGACTTGGGCGATGTCCTCTTAGCGAGGGGGTAAAACTTGTGTTTCATTTCTTTCTTGGTTTTTGATACTTTGTTTTTCTTGTTTTTTTTTTCCTTGCATTTTTAATTAGGAATTTTTCTCTTTCTATATCATTTTTTATAAATTTCCATCAAACTCTGACATTGAAACCCTATCTTCTCACGGGATTATGAAGCATGGACCTTTTTGGGACACATGTAAAAATTAACCCAAAATAAAGGGCATATGAAATATATTATGCATGGTAAAGGATGTGGACAAGTTACCCCCATTAAGACCTCCTAGTAGTACAATTTTTTCCAAGAGTGACAACAATATTGGACTAGGGGATGATGATGACCACCAAGGTGAAATAAGGAAAAAAGTATAAATTCAAAGCATCATGATTTATTATCCAATTCAACCCATCATAATCTTTTTCATGCCTCAAACATTGACATTATCACTTGATATGAAGTGTAAAAACAATATACCTCAATGTGTAATGCACAATGTCATCCGAGTGAGCTGATATGAGCATGTGATGGAAGGCATCTATGGGAAACCATCCATGGAGATTCTAGAATGACAACATCAGAGCTACTATCTGGAATGTGGATCATGGAGAAAACATATTTTCTAGTTACTCCTAGAAGTGAGGGGGTAACATAACCTTCAATGGTAACCAACAAGACCAATGGAATATCTCACATCTATCACATTATTGGGAGTGGTCCAATTCACTATGGCCTCAATATTCTCTAGATCCACAAATACTCCTTCTTTTAAAATATTGTGATCAAAATAATGAATATGCTTCTAATATAAGTCACTTTTTCCAATTTTTGAATATAGATGTGTTTTCTCAACACTTGCAAAGTTGTTTACAAATGATTCCAATGCTCTTCTTCAGACTTATAATAGATTAGTATATCAATAGTGAAAACAAATACAAACTTATTTAGGTGGTTGTTCAATTCACCATTCATGAGGTGCATAAATGTAACATGTGCATTTACGAGAATGAATGGCATCACTACAAATTCATAGTGACCATACCTCATTCTGAAAGCTTAATTATGAATGTCTTCTTCCTTAATCTTGACTTAATGATATACCAATCTCAAATCAACCATTTCCCCTCTTATTTGTTCAAATATCTCATATTTCTAAGGCATCGCATATTTGTTCTTCATGGTAACTTTATTTATCTACTTGTAATTAATAGACAACTTAAGAGTTTTGTCTTTATTTTTCAAGAATAGGACTAGTCCTTCCATCTTCATATATACAATCAAATGTCTTGTTGTAGCATTCAGGATTTACTTAATTTGCTTCTAAGCAATCCATACCAATAAGGGCATCATATGAACCAACTGGAAAAATATTAATATTTTCCCATTTGGATATTCCATTCAACACTAGTAGACATCGCACCACCAGTTCACTATTTTTTCTCTTAGTTCTAGTGGCTAAATAAACGTGTCATGACTTACTACACTCACTTCTTAAGAGAACATGAGTTGGAAATTTTAGGAGTAACATAACTATGACTAGATCCTATATGAATCAATGTGGATGGGGGTTACTTATCAATATTACCTTCAATTCAACTATTGTTGATTAATGATATGCTTGGTAGTATTCTAGTTGAACATGATTCTTAGGAATAATCCTTGCTACATCCTCAAGGGTTGTGACCTCTTGAATGTTATGAACATTCCTGATGTTCTCCTTTTGATGTGGAAAATTTATAAGCACGTGATGTTCTCCACATCCCCAACATTGAATGGGCTCTCTTGGCCTCTTTTTCTTTGACTCGACTCGCTGAGCTCCACTCCATGGTAGTTGATTCTTGAGCCCTTTCTTTCTTTCTTTCTCACATACTCATCTATGGTCATCTAGCCCAACATTATCTCATGTAATTATTTGATATT
>JASDQU010945327.1:51264-63304 GCA_032191745.1 Picea mariana
GACTCATTCATGTTAGATTGCATACCTTGATTTGGAGATTGTCTTCTCTGCAATGAACTGCCTCTCTGCCATGAACCGCCTCTCTGCCATGAACTGCCTCTTCTACCTCTTCCTCCCGATCTCCCTCTCGCAGATCTATTATTTGACCATAGTGCCAAATCTTTACTCTGAGGCTTCAGATTCCCGCGCCTCTCTTCCTCTTGCAGCAAAATACCTGTCAGTTCTTCAAACGTAGGAGGTTTCTCCCTTGCTGCAAGACCTATTATGAACATATGATAATCTTCTAGCATACCATTTAAGGTAATAGTCACTAGATCAGTATTGGAAACAGTTTCCCCTATATTTACTAGCTTGTCTTTCACCTCTTTAATACGACCCAAAAATGAACTAACAGATTCATTTCCATCCATCTTAATGCCTAGCAATTTAGTTTTCAGGAACAAAATGCAATTTGTGTTGCTAGTTTCATACAATGCTTTAAGAGTTGTCCATGTTGCAGCATAAGTTGTAGCGTCTCTAATATGTGGAATTATGCTATCTTTAACTGACATGCGCAACAATACCTTTGCCTTGTTTTCACGCTTCTCCCAATCTTGGATCTGTGCTGTTGTCACACTGGCAGCTGCATCAAGTTTCAGTTCAGTTCCCTTCGCAATGTTTCAGACACCATAGCCCTCCATGAGCGTCTGCATCTTGAATTTCCAATTGATGAAATTCGAGCCATCTAACTTGTTGGCTTCGTTGAGGTAGGTCTCTGCAAGCGGATTCGCCATCGCTGCAAGATATTCTCTGCAAGTAAATCACCAAGGATATGCAACTTTCTGTCGAGTTGTCTCCTGTGCCGAGGAGTCCGTCGCTTTGCCTTCGGATCCACTGATCCAACTCTACTATGTTCTCAACTTAAATCATGCATGCATTCACCTTTAAATCAAAAACACCACCTCACATGCATATGCATGCACCTTAATATCCAAAATATCCACTTTTTAAAGAAAAAACTTATAACTCCCTCTTCACCTCTTTATAGAAGATATCCACTATAAAAAAAAAATCACTTTTAATTATAATAAAATTAAAATAAAAAAATGAATAACTCCCTTTTCTTATTTGCATGTATAAGAGAAGTCGTGGCACTTCTTATTTTTAAATGCTCCAAAAATAAAAAAAACTTATGCATGCAAACTTCACGCTCACTCACCACGCATGCATTCAAAACTCACCACCATGCATGTGTTTCAAAACTCCACTCACCATGCAAACTTCAAATAAAAATAGATCTTCACGATTTGTAGCTCAACTGTGTATACCAATTTTGAATTAAACTCAAATTAAACTCACGCAAATCATGAAATGGAGGATCTTCACGGCAAAACTCCACTATTTGCTCACGACCCTCTTCAACTAAACCAGTTCTTGGATTATTCGTACGCTTTCAACAAGGAGGTATGCTCACGCTGCAGCCGATTCCTTTCTCACGTTTTTCACGCTATCCACGCCATGCCTTCACGATTTATCAATAAAACCTCCACGCATGCAAAAAGAATATAACCTTCACAGCTCGCCCTCCAAAAACGTTTCTACACGCTATCCAGGCCCTCTCCCCGTGGCTCTGATACCAAGATAAAATATGTGAAACAAACACATGGTGAGGCTATGCTCACTTATGTATTATTCAATGAAGACGGATTACATCCTTGTATAGGAAAAGACTCTACCGAGTCGGTTACATGCAAACCAAAGACAACTAGACTCTTAACTAGGAACTGACTCTTAACACGCCTACAACTGACTCTCACAACTGAAGCTTATAACGGGTGCTTACAACTGGCGCTTACAACTGGTGTTTTCTCCATTATTTCCAAGTTTTGATTGTGGTTGTAAACACCTCGCTTGGCTTCCTCTAAAACCCTTACTGAACCCATTACTGATATCTTGATCAAGTAATACGAGAATGCCGAATTCATTCATTCTGGTTTGTTGTTTGGATTCCTCATGATTCGACCTTTCATGGATTAGAATGGCTAAATGATTAGAATGGCTAAGCTAAATAGTTCAACCCTTTCGTTTGAGCTGCAGACCAGTTCAATCCCCGGTGGTCACCCGAGTGCAAATAGTGAAATACATATAAGCTGATGGGAAAGGAGGATTGGCCACGAACCAATATGAATGGTTAAAAGACCCAGTGATTTTCAATTTGGTGTTGTTGGACGAGCAAGGTGTACAACATGCTTCAGGTTTTTACGTGACCACTTACGCCCACTATGCTCACTTAATGATTGATTAAAAATAATTAAAGATATAAATCTAATTACTTACATTTTTAATTAAAATAAATATTTGTTTTCAAGTTATAAAGTTTGGAGAAAATATCTAGTATTTACCATTACAACAATATACTCATTATGAGCTCAATATGTCACTGTCCCCAAATGTGAATTTATCACATTTGTATGAAAATGTATTAGATGTTACTATTATGTCTATTATGTCTCCATGGGAGATGGATTCTATCATGGACTGGAAAGATCAACTCTGGAAAAATGGGTAACCAAATGAGTCATTTCCTCTCCATTTGGATTCAACATGATTTGCAATGTGTAATTCTACTTGAGAACATTTTAGCCTCTCCCTCAACGCTTATTAATACAATCTGAGCGAGCCTAATGGTTAAGAAAATGTGTTTCCTCCTAAGAAGTCACAAGTTCAAATCTAGAGAGGAGTAGGGTGTGTATACCTCAATAGACTTTACCAATCAAATGTCTGACTTGGTTGCAACCTTAAAATTAAATTACTATTATTATCATTATTATTCATATATGATTAAAATARCAAAAACAAAAATGAATATACTATTAAAAATAAAATAACATAAAAACAAAAATAAAATAATTAAACAATTTCAAATTAAAACACATAAATGTGTGCTAAGTAATTTATTAGATATGTTGTTATATTTAATATTTGATCAAATCAATTCACAATAATTAATGTGATTATTTCTTAACTTATATTATAAATCTTTCTTTACATTTTAAGTTGTAACTATCAAATAAGACCAAAAATAAAATAGTTAAACAATTTCAAATTAAAGCACATAAATATACATTTTAAGTTGTAAGTATCAAATAAGATTAACAATAAAATAATTAAACAATTTCAAATTAAAGCACATAAATACAATTTCAAATTAAAACACAAATCATTTTATCATTTTAAGTTGTAAGTATCAAATAAGACCAAAAAGAAAATAGTTAAACAATTTCAAATTAAAGCACATAAATACAATTTCAAATTAAAGAACATAAATCTGTGCTAGGTCATTCATCAGGTATGTTGTTAAATTTAACACTTGGTCAAATCAATTCACAATAATTTGATTAATTATTAGTCCATACTATGAATCTTTCTTTAATTTTTAAATTATCATTATTGAATGACATACCTTTCAAATGTGTGTTTATTTTTATTATTATTATTATTATTTTTAAATTAAATGTATGTCTGCAAGTTTGAGTTGATCTTCTTTCAAGCCGTCTATCAAGGTGGTTTATCTGATGGGTACATGTTCTGAGTTTGCAGTATTGCAATTCTTTTTGAAATTGAATTTCGACTCAATATGGTTTGTTTTAAAATCCATTGCCCCACCAACATGTAGACTGCACGCCTATTTGAGTTGCACCGAAAACCATGAAAACATTTGATGTAATGTTGACGATATTTTTAGATTTYCCGGTAACAAAGAATTGTTGGTGCTCTTTTACCTCTATCATTTCATGCTTGATTTCACATAGAAAAAAAATARCATCCTGAAGATGGCTTACCATGTTTGTTCAATGAATTTTTGGAGGTTGTAGGATGCACTTCGCTGTAACAACTAAGCAACCATGAAAAACATGGCTTACCATGTTTGTTCAATCAATTTTTGGAAGTTGTAGGATGCACTTCGCTGTAACAACTCAGCAGCTGTAACAACTCACACAAGACACAAACCTCCCACTAATCCACTTATGTCTTCAGCTGACACGCTGAAACTTGTCACTGTTGGTAAGTGCCCAAAACTATCTTTAATGACTGGTGCAACTGACTGGTGGATACGGTTTTGTTTGACACGTGCCTCGTGAGTTCTATTATTTTCCACCACCCAGCATTTATATTATTGGCTTGCTGCAATTAAAAAATTCTGGTTCAACCTTCTTTTAAAAAAAATTATCATATAATTGTCACTTAATCTTTTCCATCATAAGTGCAGCTTATAATATTATTATTATTTTTTTTAATTTTTAAATATTAAATTTTTATTTTTATTAGGAAAGATTGTATATAGGATAACTTTTTTCCCAAACTTGTAGTCCAATACAACCTCCTACCTCACCTTTCTCTGAGTGGGCCTAATGATTAAGAAAGTGTGCTTCCTCTTAAAAAGTCACAAGTTGTATGTATACCTTCATTGAGTATAAAATCCTAGAAGGTTTATGGCAGAGCTCACTTAACTGTACCGAAGACAAATAGAATGCACAATAATTATGAGGGCATATGAAAATGGTGCATTGATTGGATGCACATGTTGAAATGAGGAGGAGAAAACCACATCTGAGTCCTTTTTGTGTGGGGACTTGTTGAAAAGCAACCCTATAGATGTGTTCCATCTTTGAACGCCAACGTTTGCAACGTTCCACACTTGCTTGACAATCGAGGCACCCACATCTTCAACATTAAATACACTCTCATTGTGTCCTACAATAGTCACCCTAATTGATTGACTCTCACAACATGCTTTAAACAATTGACAACACATTTAACTATCGGGTATCGCTTCAACGTAATTTTAATAACTAGATGGACAATAAATGTGCTTTGAGATATGAATCCAATTTACTCCTGAAATATGTAATTAATTTGAACTGGGATATAAGTGCATCAACTGATTACATTCCATAGATTTAAGACATGATCACACATTTCTTTCTTTGTTTTTGTGAATGTCGAAAAGAGGGTGATTTCTAGTAAAATTGAACAGTGTATGTTGCAACAAATTCTGTCGAGTTTGGTTGCATGAGGTCTCTAAAACAATGCTTGGCATTCCAATGATTATTAAATCTCATGGTCCTCAACTCTGGTGCCACGGGTTTGACGTGATTGTGGCCTTCTTTATCATTCTTGTCTTCCATATATTAGTAAATTTCTTCGCTTTTCTTTCTATGCTTTTGTAAATGTTGAAAATTAGGATGATTTCCCGTAAAATTGAATGGTGCATGCTACATTTTATGATTTATTTATGTTTTCTAAAAGAATAACAAATTGGATTTTGATCAAATCCCTTACTCTAAAATTTACAAGTTTTTCAGGTGGATGGGGATTTGCTCTACCAATTCAATAAAATTGCCCTGTTGGAGCTCTGATCATCGTATTTACGTTGAAGGATGGGCTCAACTTTTTATGACAAATTATGTATAGAAATTTTGCTTTCACCAATAACAATAAGTCTACCAATTTTGCTTTTATTGCTTTGTCACTGCTATATTACTGTTCGTTTCACTTATGGAGACTAAGGCTTAGATATTTGTAGATGTGTGCAAAGATTAATGAAGATATATTTCTTAATGGACACAACAATTCTAGAAATTCGATTGTTGATTAGTATTTGTATATAATAAGCACACTCTCTGTGTAATATCAAATTAATTTGAAATAGGTTACTGAACCCTTTCCCGAGAAATTTATTAAATCTAATAAAATTTAGAAACTAATATCCAAAAAACCACTTTCACACCTAACTTTTACACGACTTATTTGAGACATCTTGGGAAGTGTCATAAATTTTGAGAAACTACTCGATAAGACCATAAAAAACCATACTATATTTTAACCCTTTCAAAGTCATCATTGAAGAATTATATTATTTTTACTTTAATGGAACATAACCCTTTAAATATAGCCATTTTTTTTTGCTTTAGATATACTTGCCCGTTGTTAGAAGCGTTTAGAAGTATAGTTATCTCGGTTTGATCCAGGTGGATATTGGTGGCCACCCACCTTTTCCAACTCGCTCAAAATAGTTTTCTGGAAATTTTCGCAATTTACTATTTATAGCATTTCTTAACTTCCAGGGCCATTTTGAGGGCTTAAATGAAGGTTTTTCGAAATAGAGGTTCTCAATGATAGCCAAAGACTCTGATTGATCCCCCAAAATGAATCTCTTCGACGATACCTTTCCAACTAGCTATCGTGCACCCCAAACGGAATTGTATGCCAAAGTTACGCCCTCGGGAAGTTGATACACCAAACTACCCAAAATGAGGTCCACAAAATTGTTGGCTTTTCATCTTCCGAGGTGAGGGTTTTGGATTTTCTTTATGATAAAAAGGCCTTTGTATCCTCATTGCAAAATCATCTTCTTACAAATGCGAGTAGTCGTCGCATCTCTTCTCAGAGATAAGCTGCCACCATTCTAACGAGTCTTTCACTCTGTATTTTTACAGTCTTTGTACATTTTCTCTCATTAATAGAAATTGTATTGATGTATCTCTGTGTTTATGATTGCATCTCTGATACATTTATGTTATATTGTTGGATATCTAAGATATCTCTGTATATTTCTTTATTATATCTTCGCTCTCATTTCATGCCGAAAATAATCCTGATCAGTGGTATCAGAGCAGGCTGCTCTTGATCGTTTTTTTTCCAGTGCATGTCCCCGACGAGGTCCGAGTATAGCAAGTTGGGTCTCGAGCTTGTCTCTCTTGAAGACAATCACTCTCGTACACCCAAGAAACCCTCCATGATGGAAGAAAAGAAAAACGATGGAGCAAACGATTCTATCAATATGTTGTTTGAGCAAGCTCTCATGTGACAGAGGGATGAAATGATGGAGAATTTTTCCCACATCCTTCAACGCTTGTCAATAGCAACAGTCACATATTCATCAAAGAACCACTTTGGAAGCACCTCTCCTTTCAAGGTAAAAGTTAATTTTTATATTCCTGTATTTGAAGGTCAGATAGATGCAGATGCCCTAGACAAATGGTTAAATCTACTAGAAGGTTATTTCTTTGTTCACCATTTTTCCGACAGAAAAAATATCACCTTCGCACTCCTTAAAGCTCTCCCCCATGTCAAACATTGGTGGGAAACTTACTGGGAGCAAAGTTCCACAAAAGAGTCTGGAATATATGGGGTCGATCCCACTTGGGATTTTTTTGTGGATGCCGTAAAGGAACAGTATTACCCTGTTGGCAACTATGAGGACCAGTATATGAGATGGACCACACTACGACAAGAGAGGGGCCAAGTAGTTCTAGAGTTCACCAATACCTTCCATACCTTGCACACCAAGATGAGTATCAAAGACTCCAAATGACATTTGGGTTCTAAAATACCGTGGGGCTCTACACAGATACATCCAAACTAAAATGGATTTTTTGGATATCTCATCACTCGGTGTTGCTTATCGATATGTTGTTAAAATTGAGCAAAAATTTAAGCACCAAAACAACGAGGAGTTCGGGTCTGCAAATCCACAACAACCAAAGTATGATAAAGATGGCCCTAACAAATAGTCTCCTGAAAACGAGTCCAAGCCACAAGAAAAGAAGGGTCACGGGAAGACGAAGAAGGACACTGAAAAATGGTGTGATTTCCACAACATCCCCTGGCACAACACTGATGAATGTCGCTCAAAACAGTCATTGGTGGCCGAAATCAAAGACAAGGAGTTGAACCTTGATTCAACATCTGATTCAGAAAATAATAACAGAAGACAGATCATCGACACAAACCCCACTGTTATTGTCGTGACTGCAAAAATTCAACTAGAAGAACCAACAGATCATGAAGAGGGGGAGCGCCTTTTTCATTCACATATGTGGGTGAAGGGGACCCCGTTGCATTTTATTGTTGATAACGGAAGCAAGAATAACCTCATCTCAACAGAGGTCATCAAACAATTGGGATTGTTGACAACACCACACCCACAACCATACAACATCAGGTGGCTTCGCTAGGGACAAGATCTCTGTGTCAGCCAACAGTGTCGATTGTCATATGACATCCATCCCTTCAAGGATGAGGTATTATGTGATGTCGCCCCGCTGGATGTCTGTGATGTTCTCTTGGGCCAGCCATATACGTGGAAGCGACATGCTATCTATGAGTCTCGACCTCGTAGTGTCATTGTTACTCTGGGGGGTCATCTCTACAGGATACCAGAGGTGGTTCTAAATACTGTCCCACCTAAATAGTGTCACAAGGTAGTATCTCATACTACAAAATTTAGCTTCTTCACAATCTGTTCAAAAGGTGAATAAAAGGATATTGCAACCACTGCAGCCTTGGCCCAAGCACCTTCTATCCAACAAAAGCAAGTCGACAAGACTGCAACAAAGCGTAAAGATTCCTTCTGCACACAGACATCTCATGTAGCCAGACTGGTTAAAAATATCCAACCCTTCCAGCCACAGGTTCGTGAAAACCTTCAAAAAGCTAAGCAGTGCAACTTCTCCAACAAGGCAAGTAACTCATCAAGATGCAGATTCAATGAACTCTTTTCCCTCTCCCCCGGGCACTCAGCGCAATGGAGACCATTGCTTCCTAAGGAGGGAGGATTGATCCAGGTGGATATCGGTGGCCACCCACCTTTTCCAACTCACTCGAAACAATTTTCTGGCAATTTTGGCAATTTACTATTTTTAGCAGTTTTTAACTTCCAGGCCATTTTGAGGGCCTAAATGAAGGTTTTTCGAGAGCGAGCTTCACAATGATAGTCAAAGGCTCTGATTGATCCCCCAAATGAATCTCCTCGATGATACCTTCACAACCAGCTATTGTGCACCCCAAACGAAGATTGTATGCCAAAGTTACGCCCCAGGGAAGTTGATACACAAAACTACCCAAAACGGGGTCCATAAAATTGTTGGCTTTTCATCTTCCAGGGTTAGGGTTTTAAATTTTATTTATGATAAAAAGGCCTTTGGAGCCTCATTGTAAAATCATATTCTTGCGAATGCGAGTAGCCATCACATCTCTTCTCAGAGATAAGCTATCACTATTCTAACGAGTCTTTCACTCTGTATTTTTACAGTCTTTGTACATTTTCACTCATTAATAGAAATTGTATTGTTGTATCTCTGTGTTTATGATTGCATCTCTGATACATTTATGTTATATTGTTAGATATCTGAGATATCTCTATATATTTCTTTATTATATCCCCGCTCTCATTTTGCGCCGAAAATAATCCGGTTCATGGTTCCACCACACAATACAGGTAAGTTTTCATGCACTTGTCTACTGGTAACTCATTAGTCTCAACTACCTTGCTCTATTCATATTTTTGTTTTAGTTTGCTCATATTAAGATCCAAATGACACTTGAAAATTCTATCTTTCTATTCCTATGACTCCTCCATTGGATTCCAACAAAAGTTTCATGACACTGAGTGTTCTATAAAGTGTTCCTGATGTCAATTGCCCCTAATGGATGCCCCACACAAGTGTTTATCTTTATTTTCCATGATTTCTTTTACACATTAATACATTTGTGTTGTTTTCTACTTGAGACTATTATTGGAAAGGATTTAACAGACGACATTATACTTTATCGACAATTGAGGCACCCAAATAATGCTTTCTTGACAATCGAGGCCCCAAATATCCAAATAACGACACTCTCGACATGTCCTATAATAGTCACCCTACCCGATTGACCCTCGCCCCCTGCTCTCAACAAACAATGACACATTTAACTCCCTGGTGTCACTTCGAGGTAAATCTTAATAACCATATGGACAATAATAGTGCTTTAAAATATGAATCAAATTTACTCTTGAAATATGTAATTAATTTGAATGTGGCAGTTGAGTTCAACAACTAACTACATTCCATATATTTAAGACACGATCTTACATTTTTTTCTTTGCTTTTGTGAACATCTAAAATTAAGGTGATTTCTAGTAAAACTGAACAATGTATGTTGCAACAAATTATGTCGGGTTTGGTTGCATGAGGTCTTTGAAACAATCCTTGGCGTTCCAATAATTATTATGACTTACGCTCCTCAACTATGGTGTCCCAGGTCTAATGCAAATGTGGCCTTCTTTATCATTATTTGTCTTCCATATATTGATATTTTTTTCTACTTTTGTAAATATTGAAAATTAGGGTGATTTTTGGTAAAACTAAACGATGTATGTTGCATTTTATGAATTTTTCCCTCTGAAAGAATAAAAAATTGGCTTTAATCAATCCCTTGCTCTAAAATTTACCACCTTTCTGGGTGGGTGGGGATTTTCTCTACTGATTCAATAAAACCAACCTATTGGAGCTTTGATCACCTTAAAATCATTTATCATCGTATTTACGTTGAAGGACATACTAAGTTTTTCATGACAAATTGTGTCTATCAATTTTGCTTTCACTACTAACAAATGAGTCTACCAATTTCATTGTTATTGCTTTATCACTACTATATTATCGTTTGTTTCATTTTTGCAGACTGAGACTCAAATATTAGCAAATGTGTGAGAACACTAACGAAGATGTATTTCTAAATGGACACAACAATTCCAAAAATTCGATTCTTGATTGGTATATATATATATATATATATATATAATAAGCATATTATATGCTTAATATTGCAATATATGAAACTATTATGTATAGTCAAATTAATTCGAAATAGTTACTAAATCCTTTCTTGAGAAATTTATTAAATTGAATAAAATTTAGAAACTAATATCTTAAAAAACACTTTCACAACTAACTCTCATATGGCTTATTTAAGGCATCTTACGTAGTATTGTAAAATTTTGAGAAACTACTCAATAAGACCCTTAAACACTATTCTATGTTTCAACCCTCTCAAAGTCATTGTCGAAGAATTACATTATTTTTATTTTAATGGAACATAATCAATCTATTTTTTAACCCTCTCAAAGTCATCGTCTAAGAATTACATTATTTTTACTCTAATGGAACATAATCCTTTTAAGTATAGCCATTGCTTTTGCTTTGGATATACTCACCAACTATCAGAAGCGATTAGATGTATAGTTGGCTTGGTTCCACCACACAAAACATGTAACTTTTCATGCACATGTCTATTGATAACTCATTAATTTTAGCTACCTTGCTTTGTTCATATTTTTATTTCAGTATGCTCATATTAAAATTCAAACAAGGCTATACAATAACATCTATATCTGTCGAAGTCTGAATACGAAGCAAGATGTTGCAATCAAGACAATGCAGCGTCTGAATACAAAGTAAGATGTTGCAATCAAGACAATATATGCTACCGACAACATATATAAAAAATTAAACCATTTTTTTATTTTTATGTATATGAACAATTGGACAAATATATTTTGCCTATGTCTATTTTTATTAATCAAAACAAGGTACTACCACGCACCGTTGAATCTCAGTCCATTATCTGTCTTCTATACCTCATCGAGTAATGAAATTTTCATTTGAATATAATTTTTAACATAATCTAATGAAAACAAAGGTCATTGCAAATCAAACACAAGTTGCAAAAATAGGTTAAGAAAGGCCCACTCTTTAAAGTAATATCATAATACATATAGCATAATGAGTGTTGCTTATACCTGTAGCGAATTACATGAGTTTGTGATTAGTTTTTTATATGTTGAATAGAGCCGGGACCTGAATTAACTTACTTGAGTGGACCTAAGTTTCTCAACTTTGAAGGTACAAATCAAATATGAACCTTTTATGTCCGTTTAATTTTGCTTAATTTTAATAGTGCACCACGTTAAAATGTACCACATTAAACTATATAAGGTTCGTAGGACACTTCCATATCATCATCGGTCAAGATGATATATTCAAGATTCCATCTAAACCGTGGATAACTCTCCATAACTACAAAAGTGTACTGCAAAGGATGTATAGCCCTTTCTTTGCTCGATAGGGTGTAAAGGATATAGAGTCCTTTCCTACCGCATTATAGTTTAAAGGTAATGTTACACACAATCACAATTATATCTAAAACAATATTTAGCAAGAGATATATCTAATAT
>JASDQU010945329.1:7513-18449 GCA_032191745.1 Picea mariana
CTACAAATCCCATGGTATGTCCAATAATCATCAAACTCCTTGCTGCAATATTCACCTCCATTAGCTAATATGAGACACTTCAACTTTTTTCCTGTCTCATTCTCAACCAAAGCTTTCCATTTCTTAAAAATATAAAAAACATCAGATTTTTGTCGAATGCAATAAACCCAAGTTTTTCTAGTTGCATCATAAATAAAAGTAATATAATAATGAGAGCCACCAAGAGATGATACCTGAGTTGGTTCCCATACATTTGTATGCACAATCTCTAACCTTTCACTCTTCTTTTCTTTTCCGACTCTGAGAAATCTGACTCTCTTTTGTTTTCCATAAACACAATGCTTACAGAAGTCCAAATCAATTTGTTTAAGATTTGTAAACAAATTTCTTTTGTGAATTATCTTCATCCCCTTCTCACTCATGTGTCCAAGCCTATGATGCCACAGTGTTGTATCCACTCCTGTAGAAGCTAAAGAGATGGAAGAGTCAGTATTACCAGTACATAAATACACTGTACCTACCTTCTCTCCTTTCGCTATCACCAATGATCCTTTGATGACCTTCCACATCTTATCTGTAAATATGGATATACAATATTCACTTTACAACTACCCTATTGAAATTAGATTTTTCCTTAAATCTGGAACATGTCTTACCTCTTTCAACAACCATTGGTTTCCATTGCATTTCTTTATTTTTACCTTTTCCATTCCAACAATTTTGCATGGTGCATCATCACCCAAATGAACCTATCCAAAATCACCTTGAACATAATCTAGAAAATGTTTCCTATGGGGTGTGGCATGAAATGAAGCCCCTAAATATACTACCCAAGACTCAAAAATATTATCTATAGAAAGAATCAAAGCATCTTGTAACACATCACCTGTTACATTTGCTTCCTGATTTCTCTCCTATTGTCCATATCTTTGTTTCTTTGGAGCTCTGCAGTCTTTCTTCAGATGTCCTTTCTTCCCACAATTCCAACACTCTATCTTTCCAAGTCTGGATTTGGATCTATCCTTCCTAGAATTCCCACAGTTCCTGAAACCATTTCCTCTATCCTTTTGTCTTCCCATGTTCTCCATGTTCAATGCATTTACTGATGTCTCACTTGTGATTTTTCGTCACATTTACTCACTAAGGATAACACCAACAACATCATCAAATCTTAAAGTATTTGAACCAGAGACAGAGTTACTTACAGCCATGACCAAGCTGTTCCATCTTTCTAGCAATGAACAAAAGATTAGAAGATCCCCGACCTCATCATCAAAGTTCACTTTTACAGAACTTAGTTGATTAGTAACCGTATTAAAATCATTTAAATGATCTACAACAAACCCACCTTTCGACATATTCATATTAAATAATCTCTTCATTAGAAATACCTTATTGGACGCCAAGGGTTTTTCATACAATTTGGCCAATGCGTCCATCAAACCCTTCATTGTCTTTTCTTTGGAAATATTGAAAGCCACCGATCCTGCCAAGCTCAACCATATCTTTCTTAGAGCCTTTCTATCAAGAATCTCCCATTATTTGTCCTTCATAGCCACTGGATTCTTTGCTATTTTGCCAAATGGTAGGAATAGATCCTTCAGATATAAATAGTCTTCCATATGCATCTTCCATAACTGGTAGTTTTGGCCGTTAAATTTCTCAACCCTAAACTTTCCATCTACCGACATTGCTCCCACTCGAACCAAAAACCCTCTTTTCCTATGAGTTACCTTTCACTCTGATACCAGTTGTTAGAAAAATAGGATCGTGGAGAAATAAAATAAAACAAATGCAGAAACAAAACATAGAAGATACACAATAAAATAGAGACACAGATTTACGTGGTTCACCCAGTGTGGGCTACATCCACCAGAGAAATTTCCAAGTCCTTCCTTTATTATTATCCAGCATATGAAGGGATACAACCTACAACAAACCCATTGTAACTTCCTCTTCTTTCTCTCATAGTATCCTATTCAGAACACAATATTCACCATCAACCATAGTCGCAATACATTTCCCTCATAAAAGAGGGTTGCCTTCTAGGGAAACAAAACCTAACATAATCTCTATCGTTATATCTATGAGCTTATAATGAATGGTCCATATTTACAATGAAATTACAATATACATTTACCAGGCAATTTTTCTTTCAGGAGCTTCACCCCCAAACCCCCATTGAGGGACATTGCCCCCGAACCCCCACTGGGGGGTTTCCCCCAGAACCCCCAGCCAAGTGGATAGCCATCCCAGACCTCGCAGAGGGGGTACTCCCCCTCTGCACTCCCTTGCATGGAAGAGAGTACATACTTCTGGGGTGTAAATACTTCATGGGGTATAAGCACAGATGAAAGTAAAAGACCTCTGAATCAAGAAGATAATCAGGCTCCACAACCAACAACATGGGACTAGAGGAAGGGTCTTTGTTCGTGGTAGCACTCGTATAGCATGCAAGGAAAGAGGTAAAAAATAATACTCTGGAGTAAGTGTGGTAGACTCACCCTTGCAGATGGGTGTATTGGTATGAGATGTTGGAGAATGGGGGATTTCCCTACTATTTTGGAAGGAAGTCATTTCAGGAAATTGATATCTAGTAATCAAGGGAAATATGTAAGTGAGATGTTCCCATTTCCCACATAGTGCACATAGGCATGTATGTCCTGCATTTACTAATGTGGAGACATAGAAAATTATTGGAGAAACTGCATGAGTGTGTGTTTAAAGTTGTTTCTTTGTTGGAATTGGTTTAGGTAGGGTTGTTTGATGGAAAACTACTAATTTCTCCCAAAATCGGGGTATATCTAAACAATAATGGTGTAATGGCTATACTGTGAGCATATGGAACATGTGAAGTCAGTACATAAGGTTTAATTTTGCATAGTAGAAGATGTTGGGGTAGATTTTGTGGTCATAGCTACAAGAGTAGGAAGTAGTTGTATAACCTTGGGGAGATAAATAAGTTTTTATAATTTTGGAAGGGTGGGACATAAATTAGAGGGGTGACTTGGTGATCATATGTGATGGTTGAAGTCTAATTTCTTTCTAGAAATCAACATGTACTTTATACAATTACCTAATGAATAAAAAATGTTTTTTCTTGAATATGCATATACAAATATGGGTGCCCTAATGCCAATATTACTTGGCTTTATGGAGGCACAACTGTCTGAAATGAATGAAGGGAAGGGGCCCCAAGGGTGGGTTCTCTGAGTACATATATGGATGATGGATTCCAATGAATATGGAAAACTAATGAGAGGCCAATGAAAATGAATAATTTAGTTCAACAAAACCAATTGTAATATGCAATGTGTTGTGAGTCCATGGGGGTGTAAGATAGCAATATGATGAGAAGAAATAGGAGGTTTGTTCTCTAGAGTGTGAACTCTATGGAATCACATGCTTATGGAATAAAATAGCATGGATGTCAACCTACCTAGGGGTTGAGAAATATGAGACAACCCATGTGGGTACATAACTATCAGGGAACACAAACCTAATATAAGTGGATTTGGGTGGAGTTTCTATGGTACTAGATATTGTGAACCTAGAATCATATGCCATAAGATGATACTGGAAAATTAAATTGTTTGTAGATGTATTAAATCATGTGATTTTTGAACATATACCTGAAGGGTCAATGGAATGAATTGAATTTTACATTCTTTGATATCTCTTATGAGTACCTACACACATGAATCAAATACCTGATAAAAAAAATCATGTTGCATAAATTTGAAAACATTTATAGTGAGGAAGCGTACTTGTTCCCTTCTTCAAAAGCATCGAGGGTAGGGTTGGGTTTTGAAACTAATCAATGTTTCTTGGAGGGGTGAATTCTTTGGTTTATACTACACAATTGTTGATGTCAATAGTGCACTGGAAAGAATGTCGTGGAAGGGAGAATGATCAGTGGTGCATTACATCCTACGGATAGTCAGGAGCCATCATTGTCTCTAAAATGTCTTCATCTAAACATAATACATAAGAAGAGAAAGGATTCCCAGAGTTATGAATAGGAAAGTGTGGCATGTTAGTTTCATATGATAGTGTTGGGGTTTATATGGGTTGTACCCATTGAGGGAGTGTGATGAAATGATATTTGTGAGATAGTGGTACTATTTTCAAAAAGAGTGGTTGGCTCGAATGAAGGGGGTCATCCTTCAATGGAATAAAGGTACCAGATACATAAACACATGTGTGTATCATTCTCTCTAGGAGGAGGGAGAATCTCTTACTGAGGACTTGTCGGTGAATTAGCTGGGAATAGAGGAAGAGCCTCCAATTGTAGTTGCACTAGTACAGTGTGCGAGGAAAGATGAAAACAATCCTTCTTCAGAGTAGGTGTGGTAGACTCTGTTGATTAATTGGGTTGGTTGTCATTGATGTCAACCCTTAAAGAAAGTCTGGTAGTGAATTCAGGTAGCACAAAGTTTTGGGTAATGGACCCATGTTTTTTTGATGGATAATGGTATGAGTTTTGATATATTTGTAGGTAAGACTATTCTAGATGGATAGTACATGTCATGCGATTTTCGGTGGTATGTGGAACATCACATAACTTTTCACAATTAAATATTTATGGCCATGTGAAGTTGGAGAACCCTCATGACTCATCTAGAAGCCCCAAAAGGTCAAAGTAGTCAAAGTGTTTGTAAAATAATAAATTTAATGCAGAGCTCCCTAAAATAAGGAAAGTGGGATTCTACATGAAAGTATAAATAAGATGCAAGGCTCTCTCATTTAATCACACTTGAACCTATTGAATATCATTGAATGTCTACTTCCTGAGAGGTTATTTGGGCATGTATTATTGATAGAGAAAAGTGCGGTAGGAAAAGTGCAGCAGGAAAAGTGCAATAGAAAAAGTACGATAGAAAAAGTGCAGCAGAAAAAGTGCGACAGGAAAATCACCATAGAAAATTCACAAAAGAAAAAGTGCAGCAGTAAAATCACGGGAAAAAAGGTGCGACAAAAAAATCACCACAGAAAAATCCTGCGAGAAAAAGTGCGGCAGAAAAATAGTGGTAGAAAAAGTGCGGTAGAAAAAATGCAACAGAAAAAGTGAGGCATAAAAATCGTGGAAACAACATGATTGGGGTCTATTTATGAGAGATATGAAACATATTGTTTGAGGTATGTTTTCTGAGTTAGGGTTTAGCTCTTGAGATCATATTGGATGTTCAATATTGTTCCATATATCATATTTGTTGATGGATAGAGTTGGTATTTTGTTGTTGGTATTTGGCATATGGGTATTGGTATTTTTGTTGTGATGTGTTCCTGAAGTTGTTGATTTATCTTGAGGCTACATAGCAGTGAGGTTGTGTCACATGGTTTGATGTAAGGGTTTATGGTATTTGGTTTATGGATAAAGTGACTAATTGTTTATGGTAATATTGGTGTATGTCTTTGGTATATGGTTGAGGTACATGTTGGGTACATGGTTGAGACAAGTAGTTGATGAGTTGGAACATACATGAAGTGTAGATTTGATTATATTGGTACATCTATATGAGTCATAGGTTATGTAAAGTTGATGCATGGTACATGTTGGTTCAGGTTATTGGGATAGGTTGTTTGGTGCAGGTTGATTGGTATAGGTTGTTACAGGTTATTGGTACAGTTTGATAGTGATAGGTTGACAATGGAAGTGGTTGATTCATTGATAGTGACAGGTTGACAATGATAGTGATTGATTCAATGACAGTGTCAGGTTGTCTATATTTGGCATTTATATTTCAAGGCGGTTGGACGGGGCAAGGACACGTGGTTGTAGCCACCTTTCATTTGTATCCAGAGAAAATAGGGGGTTGTAGCCTCCTTCTAGTTGTAGCTAGAGAATTGGGGAGTTGGAGCTTCCCTCAGGTTGTAGCCTGAAAAACTAGGGGGTTGGAGCCTCCTTCCAATTGCAGCTGGAAAACAAAGGAAGTTGGTTCTTCCAATGAATGTAACTATTAAATACATATAAGAAAAAACATTATGTGGTTTTCTCCCACTTAGGGTTTTCACGTAAAACACTAGTGTACTCTGTATGTGTATGATTTCTCATTTGTTCATTGTTTATTTACTATGCAACTATTGGATGATAATGCTACATTGATATAACACTTCCATTTTGACGTTGAAAAGGATCCCATTTCTCTATTACTAATTCATCGCCCCCACCCCCCTCAGTAATCCAACAATTGGAAATAGAGTAGGTTCCTTTAGAAATCAATTTAACCAATGAAAGGTAGATCATGAAGAGAAACAACATGTATAAAAATGGAATACCACAATTTGATGGACATAAGTATGCATTTTGGAGTAGAAAGATGAAAACATATATATAGGCATAGGGATTTGAAATTTGGAAATCTGTTGTAGATGGATACAAAGAACCAATAGTTCCACTAACAAATGAAAGAGAAATAAAACTCGGGAAAAATAATTCCAAAGCCACAAATGCACTTATTAATGGTCTTTGTGAATCAATATACACCAAATTTATACATTGTAATTCTGCTAAAGAGAATTAGGACAAGCTTCAATATATTTATGAAGGAGATTCAAAAGTCAAAGCAAAAAAGCTTCAAACTTACAAAGGTCAGTTCGAATAACTAAATATGAAGGAAGACGAGAATATTGCAGCTTACTTATTACGAGTCGATGAAACAATAAATGCAATCATAGTATTGGGAGAAGAAATTAAAGAATCTGTAATTGTTCAAAATGTAGTAAGATCTCTTCCTATGATATTTGATCCTAAGATATCAACACTAGAAGAAAGATGAAATCTATACTCAATAAGCATGGATGAACTACATGGAATATTCACAACATATGAAATGAGAACTGAACAAAAAAATCCATATATAAAAGAAGCAGCTTTCAAAGCATCCAAAAGGTTAAAGAAAATGGGAAAGAAAAAGGAAAAAGAACATAGCAACAACAGTGTCATTTCGTAAGATGATGAAGAAATGATCAACTTTGTCAAAATATTGAATGAAGGAACCAACGACTGATATAAAGGTAAGTTTACATTGATTCTTTTTAATCGTGATGGTATTGGTCATTTTTCTAACAAATGTCTTGATAAGAAAAATAAGAGTAATGATGAAGATTAATCAAATAGAAAACAAACATATAAAGGCAAAAGAACCACATTGAAAGATTTTAAGAAAAACTTATGCACCAAACAAGACATCTCCTCATCAGATGAAGATGAAGTCAGTGACAGTGAAACATAAAGAGTTCTATTCATGGCAGTAGAATACTCTGATAAATAAGACACCAAAGAAGAACATCAAGAGGAAGAATTTGACCACTGAGAAGAATTGTTGGGTTCCATAGAAGTTATAAGAAGAGAAAATAAGAAAAACAAGAAGCTACAAGCAGAACTAGACAAGAAAGAAGACACTCGGGAACTAGAACAAATGATCACAAATTTGAAGGTTCAAATAGAAGAAGATAAAAAAATTGAAGAAGTACTCAAAGAACAGCTAGAAGAAAGAGAGAGGATCATTGGAAATTTGGAAGCAAAGATTGTCACATTAAGAAAGGATATTCAAGAGAAAAATATGCAGAATGAACTAAAAGGTTTTGGATAACATTATCAGAATTCAAGAGCCTCATCATGACAATTCTGGACTTGGATACAATCATACAAAAAAGGGATCAAGCTCCAAAACAACATAACAAGAAACATATATAAAAATCTACGTAGAAACAATCAAAGGGGATATGAAGACCCACAAAGAATATTGCAGAGACACTCCTCCACTAAGAAGATTCATATTTCAGAATCAATGACCGACATATAGGCCTCAAGAAGAAGAAGGATTCAGAAGATCTTCAACTCCCAGGTATCAAACTATATTTTTTTGGTTAATGTTATGCATGTAATAATTTTGGACATAAAGCTATGAATTGCAGATCTAACAACAGGAACATAAAAAACTTTGAAAGTCATACCCAAAAAGGTTATGTAAGAATGCCCAATTAAACACAGAGAAGACATTACAATAGGTTTTAATCATTGAGCACTGAAGTGGGATTCTACAAGTGTAACAACTTTGGACACATGGACAAAGATTGCAGAATGAAAATTCCTCCTATAGAACCACAACAAAACTACAACAGTGATAGAAAATAACCTCATAAGAGAACATGGATAAGAAAGCAGAATCAATATAGCAATGAAGAATGCACACTCACTCTACAAGCTAAGTAGAAGAAACATGGTTGGTATGTTGATAGTGGTTGTTCAAAACACATGATAGGTGATAAAGACAGGTTTCTTACATTGAGAAAGGAAAGAGATGGATTAGTCTCCTTTGGAAATGATGATTCAACAAAAATCATTGGAAAAGGCACAGTCAGGATTGGAAACAAGAATACCAAGGCAAAAAATGTTCTACTAGTAGAAGATATGAAACATAATCTTCTATGTGTGATTCAAATGTGTGAACAAGGTCATAAAGTTACTTTCGATTCATAGAAGTGAGAGATAAGAAAAGAAGGCTCAGGAAAATTGATTGCAACAACTGCAAGAACTTCAAGCAACATATATGTAACAACTGAAATTGGAAATGAAAAGTGTTGTCTAGGAAAGGAAGATGAAAGTTGGCTATGTCATAGAAGAATGGGTCACATACACTTTGATAACCTTGTCAAAGTCAGAAAAAAGGAAGAAGTTAGAGAAATGCCCCAGATTACGAAACCAACCAACACTTTATGCAAGCATTGTCAACAAGGAAAGAAAACAAATATCATGTTTAAATCAAAGGAATATTCAATGACAAGACCATTGGAAATTGTGCATATTGATCTAGTTGGACCAACTACAACAAAGGGTTTAAAAGGTGAGAAATACTTTATGTTATCAGTTGATGATTATACAAGAATGACTACAGTTTGATTTCTTAGGAACAAGTCCGAAGCTTTTGAATACTTCAAGGTCGACAAGGAAATGGTTGAAAATGAAATGGATTCAAAAATCAAATGTTTGAGATTTGATAATGGAAGAGAGTTCACTTTAAAGGAATTTATGGACTACTGCAGCAGGCATGGAATAAAAAGAAAATTCTTTGTTGCTAGGACACCTCAATAGAATGGAGTTGTTGAAAGAAAGAAAAGGACAATACAGGAAATGGCTCGAACAATGTTAATGGATTCCAAATTGATAGATATCTTTTGGACACATGCAATGCATACAATGGCTCACATTCAAAACAAATTAATTCTCAGAAACAACACTGAAAAAACTCCCTATGAGCTATGGAAAGGAAGACCAGCAAATGTGAAGCACTTCAGAGTATGTGGAAGCAAATGATACATCAAAAGAGAAGATGGCAGAATGGGGAAGTTTGACTCTTGTGTGGACAAAGGATTACTAGTTGGTTACTCAAGTACAAGGAAATCATACAACTGTTACAATATGAGGTTGAACAAAGTTGTGGAAAGAATTATTGTAACAATTGATGAAATAGGTGGATGCGAATTAAAGGAAGAATAAAATGAATCAATGGAACAACTTTACAAAGAAGAATAAGAAGATGAAGAAGAAATAGAAGGGGAAGATGAAGAAGATCAGATAGAAGTAGAAGATCAAGTTCAACAAGTGCCTCCAAAGACACCTAGCAAACAAGTACAAAATAATCATCCTTCATATCATATTATCGAAAAAAAAGATGCAAGAGTTGAGACTAGAAGAAGCATCTATTCACCAAAACAAATGCACCTAGCACTCTCATCTATGATTGAACCAAAATTTTTTGAAGAGGCCAACAATGATGCATTTTGGAATAAGTCCATGGATGAAGAATTGGATCAAATAGCGAAGAATGACACTTGGGAATTGGTTCCAAGAAAAACAATAAGAATGTGATTGGCACAAAGTGGGTATTCAGAAATAAATTGAATGAAGATGGACATGTTACAAGGAACGAAGATAGATTCTTATGTAAAGGATATGAACAGGTTCAAGGAATCGACTTTGAAAAAACATTTTCCCCATTTTCCAAATAAATGGAAGAAATACGATTGCTTTTAGCTTATGCTTTCTCCAATAATATTAAAGTATATCAGATGGACGTAAAATCAACTTTTATGAATGGTGAACCTAAAGAAGAAGTCTACATTTAACAAACAAGGATTTCAGTTGTCAGAGAACACATATTATGTGTGTAAATTGAAGAAGGCCTTGTATGTTCTAAAACGGCCTCCTAGAGCATGGTACTCTAGACTCGATAAATATCTACAGCACACAGGGTTTAGAAAAGGAAGTGCAGACAACAACCTCTACATCAAGGTAACTCAAGATAGTATTTTATTAATTGAAATTTATGTTGATGATGTTATTTTTGGAAAAAATGATGACAAGTTAAGCCATATATTTTCAAAGTATATACAAAATTAATTTGAAATGTCATTGCTCGAAGAACTTTCCTTCTTTTTGGGTCTTTAGATACATCAAAGAAACCAAGGAATTTTTATTTCTCAAACTAAGTATATCAGAGAAATGCTAAAGAGGTTCAGAATGGAAGATTGCAAATCAGTTACCACTCCTATGCAAACCAGTTGCAAGTTGAGAAAAGATGATGATTCAAAGTATACAAACCACGGGAAATACAAGTCAATGATTGGCAACTTACTATATGTGACAACATCAAGACTAGATGTAATGCAGGAAGCTGGACAAGTGGCATGATTTCAAGCAGCATCAAAGGAAACACATATCGTAGCACTGAAGAGGATTTTCAGATATCTCAAAGGAACAAAAGAGTTTGGATTATGGTATCCAAAAGGAAAGGATCTATCACTTATTTCCTACATAGATGTAGATTCAGAAGGTTGCATTAGTGATCGATGAAGCACCGGTGGAGCAACGTTCTACTTGGGAGAGTGTTTAGTATCATGGATAAGCAAGAAAAAATCATCAGTATCCTTA
>JASDQU010945330.1:0-14644 GCA_032191745.1 Picea mariana
GGTCATTCATGGCTTTTTATAGCCAAGCATTGGGTTATTATGCAACCTCTTTTGAATGTGAAAAGAGGCTCTTTAGGGCACAATTAGGTCTTTGACCAGCCTCCCCACGCATATTGAGCTCGGATTTGATGTCAAATCGACTTGGGAGCCGATCCATTAGTGGTTGGGAGGCCGACCAGCTTCATAAATGCGCCGTTTGGCAGGCGCGCGGGTTTTGCACCCCACAACCGCGCATATGCGCCCAAAATATGAAGATGTTGTGCGCGCGCGTGCGCCCAGAGGGTGCATCGCGCTTTTTAATTTTTTGGCCATTTTTGCATAGTTTTGACCCTTTTGCTGTGCTGTGGAGTTAATCCTTGTGCCATGAACGACTGTTTTTCTGTGTTGATGATGCAGAGTTCTTGTCGCCCTGTGCGGACGAAATTTCAGTGATAACACACATTAAGAATTTTTTGACATGACACAGATATAATTGTATGAGATATTTGAGTTGTACATAGTGAACTTAACTTGGGCCATATATATTTCCATAAATGCAAGCCTTGGTATGTTCAAATAAACACAATTTGTAACACATGTTGTCGATACCACATTGAGTATGGTTATTATCATCACACACACACCCACATACACACACATATTGTGTATTTCATAAAACACTTGTGCATTAATGCTCAGTTATATTAATGTAGTCATCGTCTAGAGACTTTATTCATAGAATTTTGTGTAAAAGGAAAGAGGGTTGTACATTCTATCGAAAAGATTGCTTAGCTGTGACATGCTCGAGGTGCAGTGGAGTGGAATTACTGAGCAAGTGCATCCATGTGAGTGATGAGTATGAATTAGGTGGGAGGAGGTTGACTTGCAAAGCTTTAAATATGTCATGTATGATATTGACAAAGGGCATGAAAGAAAAAAAATACAATTGGTGACTTCCCAAGTACAAGCATGTGACTTCATCAAGAACTTCTTCGAAAATACCTAATAATATGTTAATCATGTCCATATGGCTTGTTGGCAGGATGGGAATTTTAGAATATGAAAAGATACATTTCCGGTTGGTACTATCTTGTCAGTGTTTGATTTTGTTGAGAACTACACCCTTCAATTGCAAAATGATATTCAAAGCCAATATTATCACTAAGAGAAGGTCAACATAATAGTCCAAATCACATGCTGACATGGGCCAAATAGTAACGAAGAAAACATAGTTATACTGAAGGAGTATCACTTCTACATAAGTGATTATCGGTGCCATGAATTAGCTTATGTAAAACATTTCTTTCAGTTGTTTTACAATCACCCGAAGGAGAAGAACATACAAATGGATCAACAATGGATTTGGTTAGATGATTGCGCAAGCTAGTTCAAAAATGTAGGTGTGTTTCAATTGTTGTGTATGTTAGATAAAAAACATAAGGTAGCATATATTTGGAACTATTTTGAAACTGGGAATGGGAAACAGGAGCATGATGGAGCAAGCACATGTAGAATTTTTTTTTACATAGGAAAGAAATGAAGTTCACAACTTTTTCCCTCATTTGAGATGCAAAATCCATTGTTGAATGGTGTTCTTCAGTAATGGGAACTGTTATCGCACAATATGTACTTGTCCAAAGCTGAAGGCGAGTGAGACAATATTGACGTAACAATGGGATAACCTATCACTGTCACCTCAATAGGAAATCCCTTTATTTTAGGAATAAGAGAGAAACTACCCCAAGGGAGGCGTCCCTAGTGACCTAAAGGGATTGTGAACTAAGACAAGGATAAAGGTACCCCCCTCTCACTCAAATCAGAATGTGTTACAAGGTTTATGTCTCAAAGGGATGAAACAAATGTAGAAGATGATGTGTACCTGCCCGGAACAAGACAAAACAACATATGTATGGCAGTTTCAAATTTTTTTTTATATTAAAGCTTCAAGAGACAGTAAACCAATGAAATATATGCTAGCTGATATAAAATTGCAGCAAATAACATGTTTACAACAACAATTAGTAATGTGTAACAACTGCAAGAAGTACTCTTCAGAAATGCTCTAAAAGATAATGAAAATATAACATTTAGTGTATAGAGTGATAGTATCTTGTCATGAACAAATTCTGAAGTGATCAACTAGCAACAAATGTTGAGTATGTAGAAAATTTGATGCTCTAATGTGGCTTTAGAAAACACTTATAACAACAACAAATGCAATTAGTTTTCTAAGCTATGTTAGTGTTAGTGTTGGTTGGTAAAAGTTTGAGAGATTAAGGTTTAAATGTTTGTTTGATCAACCAATCAAAGAGAGATGAGACTAGTGCCTTTAAGGGTTATGGAGTCAAACGTTTTAGCACAAATTACTTAAAGAAACAATAATGATTATAATTGTCTAAGTAAAACAAGTAGGAATATTTGAGGAGTAGCACCTTAAGTCCTCTAAGAACCAAGATTTAGGGAGGTGAGGTAGATAGAGAGTAGGAACTTCTAGGCCATAGCGTCTTCATCCTCCTTAAACTATTGAATTATATTGAATGGAATAACAACTAGACAAGGCTTCTAAAGTGCTAGAACTTTAGGGCTCTAGAAGCTTCTCTAGGTTGGAACACCTTAGCAAAGTTTAGCAAATGAAGAGAAAATAATAAGCACCTTATGTTCTTTACTCCTAGGGTTTTTCAAGCAAGCAATTTCATAATCTTTAACATGAATAAGAAAATATACCATAAACATTTAAAATAAAATGAGAATTGCAGATTTACTTACTTCACCAAGAATAATCAAGCAATAAAACCCTATATTGCCAAGCAAACTTCACCTAAAATGATCCAAGATGCAAGTATTTAGCTTCCAAGACAAGTGCGAATCACAATTTCAGCTAATAAACCCCAAAAAGGGCACCAATTTCAGTTCTTTCTCTTCAATGTGAGAGTGATGATAAAAATTCAATGTCACTTTGGTGTATTTATACCAAAATTTAACTTTAATTCAAAAATACAGGGCTGACCTTCAAAATTTGCCCTTAAATTTACATAAAATGTCTCTAAAGAAGGTGATGTCAACCCTCTTAGGGTGACGTTAGGTCTCCTCAAGGAGACGTTGGGATGTAGGAACATGGCGCTAGGCCTGAAAGGGCATTGATATTTGTCCAGACGTGCCACCATCATTCTCAATGAACCTTGCCATCCTGGACTAGAAGGATGACGTCTTAGCCTCCAAAGGATATCATCCTAGTGCATGGAAGATGGAAACCCGCCCCTTTCACCTACCAATGTGACTCCAAGTGCAACAACCTCTTCGTTCATTACGTAAGTTGGTCATCACTGTCTTTCCCCAAGCTTGGGGTCTCAACATCTATATGTCCCTTTGTCCATATGTGATAAAATCAAAATTAAAAGAAAAGTATCTATAATCTAACATATAATCATGAGCATATAATATATACAAATGGAATAAAACAACATGAAAATGCAACTAAAGCTATACTAACATGATATGAATGGTATATACAAGGGATGCAAATGCTTACCTACCTACACTTACATGTACTTACGTGTGAAGTGAAGTCTCTTCCCCATGATGGGGCTTGAGGAGGCGTCCGTTAACTAGTAATGGAATTTTTCTCCCTTCGAGCATGCATAAGTAGTAGGAGTCACTGACTGACTTCATTCTAATCTTAAAGGGTCCAAGCCAAAACTTTTAGCAGCCTCTAATGTTGTTAGACTCGCCCCTCTTTGTATCCTAGATCAACACCATGTCTCCTTCCTAGTATTCTTTCATCTCAAGCTTCATTGGTTCTTGTATCACTCTGGTATATTGCCTTGAAGGAGGTGGGTGGGTTTCTATTGTAAGGAATTCATCCTGGCTCGGTGTAACCGATAGGTCTTTGTATTCCCTTTTTAATACTTTGACAGAGACGACTTCCTTGTCCTTGTACTTGTCAAGTAGTTGTTGATACTCTTATTTATTTGGCCATTATATATCATCAAAGTATTCTTCCTCAACAAAAGGCAAGTCATCTAGAGAGAAAGTAGGAAGAGTTTCCTTTGTTGGTTCATGCACATGTAAATTTTCCTTATTACCTTGTGTGGGATTGTCCCTGTGATTGTCAAGAGGATTTTGGCTATACCTTCTCTCGGTCCATGCCATCTCATCAATGTTATCCTCTTTTGCAAAGGGAAGCGCAATCCAGTCTTGGAATAGGCAAGACTCTACGAAGATGTAGTTTTTCTGGCCATGTCCATGATTAGACCTTTCAATGTGTTCCATCCTCTTTGGCTTATTATATAAAGTGATACAATATTGGGCCCTGATGAGAATGGTTACGTAGGACAAGTCCATCTGTATACTTCCACCTACAGTAGCAACCCATTCCCTAGATCATGTCATTCCCCAATTTTCAGGTACGTCAACAACAATGATGTCTATTATGATGGGGAAATAGACCTTGATTCCTTTTGACTAAAATATACAAACATTTTCATAAAGCCCTATGATTTCTAGCCCTAATTGGTTCATAACCTTCAAACTCATCATATTGATAGATGAACTAGAATCAAGCATGCAGTTGTGAAGACATAGGTCATCTATTACCAAGGAAATGAGAAAGGTTGCTTGTTCAGTTTGTTCAAAATGACCAATTTGTAATAGTGTGGGAGGTTCTTGGAACAATTGTTGGTCCTCTGAGATCCCTTTTGTCTCTTTCAAAGAAGGGATTTCCAACATTCCATGAATCCTTTTGAAATTTTGCAAGATATTGGCCATGTTAGTGCTTAGGTCCGTCTCATCATCACTAGGTTTTGGGAAAGGTTGGGGTAGATCCCTATATACTTGGGGGTCTCCAAAATTCTCCCTTTAGTCCTCACTCATTCCGCTCAAGCACTCAATCCTAGGCTTCCTTATGTCTTGATTTTCTTGGATTTGCTTCAGTGTAATTTCAGGGCACTCTTGTGGTTCTTCAACCAAGGAATCAATCATAATATTTACTTGGTAATAATCCCCATTGTTAAATGGATATTTGTGCTCCTAGTGTGATTCTTTACATTGAAAACACCATGGATTTTCCTCTACAACATGTTTAGGAGCAAGGGGATTAGAAGCATTTTGGTCACTTCGAGGCTTAAATCCTTGGCCATTCTTTTGAAGTTGCCCCTTTCAAGGAAGTCTAAGGGCTTGTTGTTGGGTTCTTTCTAAGTTGATGATCCTATTCATCATCAATTCTTGATTTTTAACTATGCTTTCTACAGTTCCTTGATGTTTCACCAGAGTAATGCCAACATTTGAGGTGGCCTCAACATTGTGTATCATTTTGGGCTTGGTGTCAATTTCAACCCTTGGAGCAGAAAAAATTTCTACCTTAGATGATGAAAGGTTATTCTCAATCCTCATGGTGACTTCACGAGGCTCTTGGATTTTTCTTGGGGTCTTGTCCTTAAGTAAGAAACCTATTTGTCCCGAGAACACCTTGGTATAAAGGAAAAGGAGAAAATCATTCCTAGGGTGGTGGCTCTTAGGGATTTTTTGTAAAATCCTCTCAAACTTGGCATGGAATTCCCTGACATTTTCATTCTCCGATTTTTTGATGTCATTAATTCTTTCTAGCAACATGTTAGGATCCTCTTTGACACTCCATCTCTTGAGGAAGAATTATTCTAATTGGTCCATAGATGTAATACTAGCATCAAGGAGACCATCATACCATCTTTTGGCACCATCTTGAAGAGTGGCAGAGAAAAGTTTCATTACTAGGTATTCAACGTCATCACTGACAGGATGGAGTTGAAAGAAGGCCCATAAATTATTCATGTGGTCTTCAATTCTAACCACATCATTACCAATGAATTTAGGTAGCCTTTTTTCATATTTTGTAGGCATTTGCCGAGGGTATCCCAGGATGCCTGTCATGTTCAATGGCTTGAAGAGTTTAGAAGCCCATTTCTTTTGATTCTGATTTTGAGTCTGAGTTTGAGCGTTAGCCATTATGTTTAAATGAAGGTTCCCCTCAAACAATGATTTTACTACATGAGGGTTTTGCGGAGGCCTTCTTCTATAAGACCTAGGAGGCTTGGTGTACCTCCTTGAGATTTGTGGAGTCGCCAGATAACCTCTTAAGGATTATCAAAGGAAATGAGGGAATCACCCTTTAGTGGAGTCACTAGGAAAGCTTGTAAAGTAAAAAGGATTTGAGGAAAGGCTTACCAAAGATATGTCGTTTGAGGAAAATTGATTCGATGTTCCCCGACAATGATGCCAGAAATGTTATCGCATAATATGTACTTTCCCAAAGTCGAAGGCAAGTGAGACGTGATTGACGTAAAAATGGGATAACCTATCACTATCACCTCAATAGGAAGTCCCTTTCTTTTAGGACTAGGAGAGAAACTACCACAAGGGAGGCATCCCCAATGACCTAAAGGGATGGTGAACTAAGACAAGGATAAAGGTACCCCCTTCTCACTGGTCACTCAACTCAGAATGTGTTACAAGGTTTATGTCTCAAAGGGATGAAGCAAATGTAGAAGATGAAGTGTACCTGCCTAGAACAAGACAACACAACATATGTATGGAAATTTCAAGTACAAAATGATATTAAAGCTTCAAGAGACAGTAAACTGATGAAATATATGCTAGCTGATATAAAGTTGCAACAAATAACAAGTTTACAACAACAATTAGTAATGTGTAACAACAACAAGAAGTACTCTTAAGAAATGCTCTAAAAGATAATGGAAATATAACATTTAGTGTATAGAATGATAGTAGCTTGTCATGAACAAATTCTGAAGTGATTAGCTAGCAACAAATGTTGAGTATGCAAAAAATTTGCTGCTCTAATGTGGCTGTAGCAAGCACTTATAACAACAACAAATTAAATTAGTTTTCTAAGCTATGTTAGTGTTAGTGTTGGTTGGTAAAATCTTGAGAGTTTAAGGTTTAAATGTTTGTTTGATCAACCAATCAAAGAGAGATGAGACTAGTGCATTTAAGGGTTATGGAGTCAAAAGTTTTAGAACAAATTACTTGAAGAAACAATAATGATTATACTCCTCTAAGTAAAACAAGGATGGATCTTTGAGGAGTATCACCTTAATTCCTCTAAGAACCAATCTTTAGGGAGGTGAGGTAGCTAGAGAGTAGGCACTTCTAGGCCCTAGCGCCTTCCTCCTCCTTAGACTATTGAAATGTATTGAATGCAATAACAACTAGACAAGGCTTCTAAAGTGCTAGCACTTTAGGGCTCTAGAAGCTTCTCTAGGTTGGATTACCTTAACAAAGTTTAGAAAATGAAGAGAAAAGAAGAAGCACCTTATGCTATTAATATTAGGGTTTGTCAAGCAAGCAATTTCATAATATTTAACACGAATAAGAAAATATACCATAAACATTTAAAATAAAATGAGAATTGCATATATACTTACTTCACCAAGAATAATCAAGCAATAAAACCCTAGATTGCCAAGCAAACTTCACCAAAAATGATCCAAGATGCAAGTATTTAGTCTCCAAGACAAGTGTGTCTCACAATTTCAATCAATAAACCCCAAAAGGGTGCCAATTTCAGTCCTCTCTATTCAATGTGAGAGTGACGATAAAAAATGAATCACTTTGGTGTATTTATACCAAAATTTGACCAAAAAATAACTTTAATTCAAAAATATAGGGCCAACCTTCAAAATTTGCCCTTAAATTTACAAATTAAATAAATTTACATAAAATGTCTCTAAAGAAGGTGACGATAGCCCTCTTAGGGTGATGTTAGGTCTCCTCAAGGAGACGTTGGGCTGCAGGAACATGGTGTTAGACCTCTAAGGGCCTTGATCTTTGTCCACATGTGCGACCATCATTCTCAAGGAACCTTGCCATCCTAGACTAGACGGATGACATCTTAGCCTCCAAAGGCTAGCATCCTGGTGCATGGAGGATGGAAACACTCCAAGGTCCAGGGTTTTTCCTAGGTGGAACCTATCCTAGTCATGTGTGTACGTGAGGTGGTGTGGGATGAACTTATGGGCATGGGGTTCATGACATATAAGGGTTTGTATTGTCTTACCTACGGGTGCCTTTGTAGAGGGTGAGCTGCCCTTTGTCCACAAATGCAATTTTTCCAAGTCCATTTGTTTGTCGTTCTTCTTCTTAGATTTTATTTCATGTTTAAAGGAATAGATGGAGGCCACTATCCTGGCTTGGTGTCCAGATACGACAATGTCATTNGGCTTGTGATGAGAGCCCTTTTCCCTCAGTCGTGCAACTTAGAGCCACTACCCTAGCTTGGTGACAAAATGATGGTAATTTCATACTGCTAAAACCTATGATCATTATAGGACGACTTGTGATGAGACCTCCTATTCCTCAACTAAAACGTTGAGTATTCATTATCATTCATTTTGTAGGTCCCCCATTTGTTACAGAGAAGCATTTCATTGCTTTCTAGGTGATCCCTGGGCGAAGCATATCAAATTTTTTATGATTGGATTTTATGTTTTACTAGCTACTTTTACCCTCTCGGCCTTTATCCCCTTCTTCCCATGAGGTAAGGTACAATCCCTTCTTGGGTCAATACACCCGAAGATCCCAAGAGGCTGGGGAGATGGAGGGAAAGAAGCGTGGAAAGTGACAAGTATGGTAGGGAATGGACAATGACTCTTCAAGGAACCACCAAGTATCAACTTATTCCTAAGGGTAACCAACTTACTAGGACACAATGACACCCCCAGGTTTAAATAAGGCAAAAAACATAAATTCCAAGAAAACATTCTGAAATCAAGAAAGATTCTTTGCAACATGTTCAAATGCTTCAAATATTAGAGTGACACTTACCATGATACCTGGACTCATTACCTCATGGAGAAAGACCCATTTCCTTCTATGACTAGGACAGTGTGGTGGACACTACTGCTGGTGATGTGTAGAAGGCATCAATGAGAATAAAGGGCCCTCTGGGGCTATGCTCTGTCCATTTGGCTCTCGACACTCCATGTCTACAACCTATGGGCCTTGAGACATGATCTCCTTAGTTACCCCTAGTTTGGGGGTAACAGGAACAACAAGGCAAGAAGACCAATAAACCAGGAAAGGACATGTACATAGATATTTTTTGGAGGCGGTCGATGTAGATCAATCACAGTGGTATGAATGCAAAACAATCTAGGGCACTTGTAGATTCCATTCAATTTGAACATCAATCAATGAAATAGCTAAAACATGGATGAGAAAACTCTCTTGTTTTTTTGGACCATGTAGTAGTAATTAATGGGATGATTGTGAATCCATGGACTAGGTTGATAGATGGGATCATGTATCACTCTCCATTGGTCAACATATAAATATGGAATTATTCCAATCAGAGGAGGACCAATCAAATATTTCAACATATTATGATCATGTCTTAGATCTCGTACAACCAAGTTTGGTGAATATTCTATTAATTTTGAATAACTAGTATGAATGTTGTATGCTTTGTTCATTTACTGGACTCATGTGTTACCACTCCATTTTTTGTAGGGCACATATACATAATGGTTTCCCCAAAATAAAATGAATGGGGCACTGAATATTGGTTGGCATGTTGCTTAGAGGGAAATCAGTCTCTCATGCTCTCATTAACAAACTCCAAAGGCATTCAATTTTTGATTGGGTCGATGGTTATTAAATTATAAGATCTAACACATGATGACAGAACATGAAAGTAAGGTGGTTATGTATTTGAATTTTATATACCAGGTGAAGCTATATACCACTATACGAACTTAGTTATTGGTACAAATCTCCAACTACAAACAATGCGAAGGAAGAACACATAAAATGTATGATATTCTTTCCCTTACTCTAATCACGAAGAGTTAATGGAGACCATTAGTATTATAAGTGATCCGAATGGTCTACTTGAATGACCAATGGTATGTAGATACGTATGTGGTATCTTTGTTATTTTCTATTTTATTTCGAGATATGTGTCTTGTTTGTTTTTTTGTTCAATTTTTAATTAATTTATAAATGACTTCTAATTGTGTCCTTTGTGTCACCTAGGATATCCAAAACATCATAGGCACATGAAGGGTCATCAATAATAACACCAATGTTTTTCAACACCACCCAATGATTCTCGGAAAGATGGGCTTGGTATGGAGTTGAGAAGTGTATATAATAATTTGTAAATTTATAATTTACCCTCATATAATGGATTAAATGAGCATGAGAAATGGTAGGTTCTCTCTGTATTAATCCCTTGAATGCCTAGATTGTGAGAATATTCCCCACTTCAAGCACTCCAAGTATACTAAGGTTTCCAAATTCCATAAGACATAAAGTTTGGGTTTTGGACTAGGGTTTCATTAAAACATGTTGAGAGGGTCTAGGCTAGGAATGGGGCAAGTTAAGAAAGAGTGTAGACAAGAAAATTGAGAAAGTACAAGTGTGTGAGGTGTTCTAATGCATTTAATGTCAACAAGAGAGTTTAAAAGAGATAGAATGAGCCTTGGAACACTAGCTATCAAGGATAAAGTGCTGATGTAATAGGTATATATAGAGGTAATGTATTCCTTATTAGAGAGAGATGAATTGTGATGTATGAATGTATTTTTTTAGATGGAGGAGGTTCTCCTATTATTTGAGGAGTTATTATGTAGCTTATATATATTGGAGTTGTAATCCATGCTCACATTCTTTACATGTTGTTAACTTCTGCTATGTTATGATATTTTAAGCATTTGGATCAACAAGGAAACTTGCTTCAAATCAACAATGTAACAATGGGAATTATGCCCAGTACCAAGTAAAAATCAAGTAATATGTTAGAAAATGATTATATACTTGAGTTATTGTGAAAGAAAGTTTATTGAATGTAATTTTCTTAAGCCCTAATGGTTGTAGCGACATTTATAACAACAACAAATAAATGCTGAAGTTTGTAAAGCATTGGAAGGGTGAGGGTTAGATGGTGTTGGAAATGGCACCTTCACTAGCATCACAACAATACATTCTACTTGTTTGAACAATATGTTGTGCTTCATATCAATATCTAGTGAGATACAAACCTTATAAATTTATGCTCTTAAACCCTAATGCAAATTTTCATGAATTGTTAATGATAGAACCCCTCCACTAGCATTATTCATGAAGCAATACACCCTATTATATGGCTTCTTCATTTTCACATAATATTACTCACTAGAGTTTGTGCCTAGCTCCCACACCACCTCACAACTCTACCAACCACTATACAAGATAGAGATTAGAGCCCCACCATATCATCCTGCTTCAAACACCCCATTAAACTCTCTCTATTAGACCAACCAAATGCTTCAATCTCAACAACCCTTTTTTTTTTATCAACGTTGTCCTCTTATCCTCCATCACCATAGAAGATACTGTGCTTACACCTTTTCCCTATGCCCACGATACCATATAAGATACCCATGCTGCCCTATAATATCTAAAAGAATATACAAAGGTTCATCCTCTTTGCACCCGAAGATTACAAATATTTAAACATTGTAGAACGACAAATATTAATGCAAAACAAAATAATGGTGCTCATATTCCTAGTTGAAGGCCAACGATACCATACAAATCTCTAAGGTGGTTGCTCGAGGACTACTTCATGAAGCCTGATCCTCAAAATATTAAAATAGACCTACATAATGTAATTACAATAAGATTCGAAACCATACCATGAAAGATCCACAACAATAAAATATAACACACCAAAGGGTCCCCATTAGCACCTTCACTAATGTCACAAAGTGTAGTATGGTTTCCAAGCACTCCACATCAAGCACTCCAAGTATACTAAGGTTTCCAAATTCCACAAAACCTTATCAAGATCAAGTGATTCTTTACTCCTCTAAGGTTTCTCCCAATCTCTAGCAAATTTGCTCAAGAAATCTAGCATTGAAGACAACAAAAGCAACTGTAAATGAAGAAGAGTATAAAATCTTGAAGTATTCTCATGTTTTTTTATGGTTAATGGAAATTTCCTTCGATGTTGTTAGTATTATTATACACTTAGGTTATGTGTTCATTCCATTGATCCTATGCTGCTTGGTTGTGAGAAAGGGAATTAGCTCCCTCTCGTCATCAATCCACTCATCCTACACATTGTCTCTATGAATCCTAACTTGATTTCATTTGTTATGAGAATTGTTGTTTCTTGTAATTATGGGAAATGACACCTTCACTAGCATCACAACAGTCCAACCTATGTGTTCGAACAATAATTACATTAGGATTTTATGCCCTCAGACCGAATTCTCAATATGTCCGTGAGTGGCTCGAGAAGGTGAGTTGCAACTCACCATAAAACACTAACTAGGCCTCAGATGGATGAACCGTCAGTTTCATTGGGCTTGAGGCATTGGATTACAACTAAGGGGACCCCTCCGCTATGATTTTGTTGCATGGAAAATAATTTGTTTGAGGATCTCGAAACTAGGGTTTTGCTTAGTAAGGCACAATGCAATTTCTGAACTAGGGGTGGATTTTGAAGGACTATGTGTTGGGTGACTATGGGTAGTGTTGTCACATGGACCTTAGACAAACATACTTACAAGAGATTACAAAACTTAGTTATGTCGCTTGGTTTGGATTTTATTCCGTCAAACCAAATTCTCAATATGTCTCTTAATGGTTTGAGGAGGTGAGTTGCAACTCACCATAAAACACTATCCAAGCATCAGATGGATGGACCATTAATTGCACTGGACATGAGGCACTGGATTATAGCTAAGGGGACCCCTCCCCTATGATTATGTTGCCTGTAAATCAGTTTGTTTGAAGATTTTTGAAACTAGGGTTTTGCTAAGTAAGACAAAGTGCAATTTCTGAACTAGGGGTGGATTTTGAAGAACACCATGTTGGGAAATTATGGGTAGCATGGTCACATGGGCCTTGGTCAAACACACTTGTAGGAGCTTACATAACTCAATTATGCCGCACGGTTTGGATTTTATGCCCCTTGAACAAATTGTCAATGTGTCCCTGAATGGCTTTAGGAGGCGAGTTGCAACTCGCCATAACAATATAACGAGGCCTCGATTGGATGACTTGTCATTTGCATTGGACTTGGGGCACTGGATTAAAGCTACGGGGACCCCTCCCTTATGATTTTGTTTCTTGAACAAAATTTTGTTCGAGGATCTTTGAAACTAGGGTTTTTCTTAGTAAGGCACATGACAATTTCTAAACTAGGGGTCAATTTTGAAGAACTCTGTGTTGGGAAATTATGGGTAGTGTGGTCATGTGGGCCATGGCCAAACACACTTGCAAGAGCTTACGAAACTTAGTTATGTCACTCTGTTTGGATTTTATTCCCTCGACCAAATTGCTAATGTGTCCCTGAATGTCTTGAGGAGGCGAGTTGTAACTCACCATAATAATCTAACCAGGATTTAGATGGATGAACCATCAGTTGCATTGGACTATTGATGTTGAATTATAGCAAGTGGTAATTCTCCCCTGTGATTCCATTTCCCAGTAAATGGTTTGTTTGAGGATATCTGAAACTAGGGTTTTTCTCAATAAGACATAGTGCAATTTTTGAACTGGGGGTCAATTTTGAAGAACATTGTGTTGGGAAATTTTGGGTAGCGTGATCACACGAGCCTTGGCCAAACACACTTACAAGAGCTTACAAAACTCAATTATGCCACTTAGTTTGGATTTTATGCCCTTAGACCAAATTTTCAATGAGTCTTTGAAGGGATTGAGGAGATGAGTTTCTACTCGCCATAAAACTCTAATCGGCTCTCGGATGGACAAACCGTTAGTTTCATTGGATTTATGACATCATATTAGAGCTAGGGGTCTTCATCCCCTATGAGTCAGTTTCCCATAAAATGGTTTTTTCGAGAATATTTGGAACTAGGGTTTTAATCAGTAAGGCACTGTGCAATTTATTAACCAGGGGTCATTTTTGAAGAAAACCGTGTCAAGGGATCACACGAGCCTTGGCCAAACACAATTGAAGGAGCTTATGAAACTCAATTATGCCGCTCAATTTGGATTTTATGCTCTTAGACCAAATTGTCAATGTGTCCATGAATCGTTTGAGGAGGTGAGTTGCAACTCACCATAAAACTCTAATCGGGCCTTGGATGGACGAGTTGCTAGTTGTGTTAAACTTCTGACATCAGATTACAACTAGGGGTACCCCCTATTATTTTGTTTCCTGGAAAATGGTTTGTTCGGGGATCTTAAGAACTAGTGTTTTTCTCAGTAAGCCAGAGTGTAATTTCTGAACTAGGGGTCAATTTTGAAGAAAATTGTGTCGATAAATTGTGGGTAGCATGGTCACATGGGCCTTGGACAAACACACTTGTAGGAGCTTATGGAACTCAACTATGCCACTCGGTTTAGATTTCATGCCCTAGGACCAAATTGTCAATGTGTCCCTGAATGGATTTAGGAAGCAAGTTGTGTTATCACATGAAAATGTTTTATAAATTTGTCTTAAAATTTGATTTGTTACACGGTGCTATGATTGTTTTCAGGTTCATATGCAAGGATTGAAGTTATGATGGCTAAAAAATAAAGATTGGTTTTTTATCCAACTTTGGCTTTACGGCTAAAAATTGATTTAATTTGCCTCCTCGAGTTTTATTCAGGGTTTTTTCTTCTTCTTGTTTAAAAAATGACTAAAATTATTGTGCCCGTAGGCCCAATCTTCAAT
>JASDQU010945330.1:16066-33542 GCA_032191745.1 Picea mariana
TAACATATAATCATGAGAATATAATATATACAAATGGAATAAAACAACATGAAAATGCAACTAAAGCTATACTAACATGATATGAATGGTATATACAAGGGATGCAATGCCTACCTACCTACACTTACATGTACTTACGTGTGAAGTGAAGTCTCTTCCCCATGATGGGGCTTGAGGAGGCATCCGTTAACTGGTAATGGACATTTTCTCCCTTCGAGCGTGGATAAGTAGTAGGAGTCACTGAATGACTTCATTCTAATCTTGAAGGGTCCAAACCAAAACTTTCAGCAGCCTCTAATGTTGTTAGGCTCGCCCCTCTTTGTATCCTAGATCAACACCATGTCTCCTTCCTAGTATTCTTTCATCTCAAGCTTCACTGGTTCTTGTATCACTCTGGTATATTGCCTTGAAGGAGGTGGGTGGGTTTCTATTGTAAGGAATTCATCCTGGCTCAGTGTAACCGATAGGTCTTTGTATTCCCTTTTTAATACTTTGACAGAGACAACTTCTTTGTCCTTGTACTTGTCAAATAGTTGTTGATACTCTTATTTGTTTGGCCATTATATATCATCAAAGTCTTCTTCCTCAACAAAAGGCAAGTCATCTAGAGAGAAAGTAGGAAGAGTTTCCTTTATTGGTTCATGCACATGTAAATTTTCCTTATTACCTTGTGTGGGACTGTCCCTGTGATTGTCAAGAGGATTTTGGCTATCCCTTCTCTTGGTCCATGCCATCTCATCAATGTTATCCTCTTTTGCAAAGGGAAGCGCAATCCGGTCTTGGAATAGGCAAGACTCTACGAAGATGTAGTTTTTCTGGCCATGTCCATGATTAGACCTTTCAATGTGTTACATCCTCTTTGGCTTATTATATAAAGTGATACAATATTGGGCCCCAATGAGAATGGTTACGTAGGACAAGTCCATCTGTATACTTCCACCTACAGTAGCAACCCATTCCCTAGATCACGTCATTCCCCAATTTTCAGGCACGTCAACAACAATGATGTCCATTATGATGGGGAAATTAGGGTAGTCAGGGAGGTGAAATTAAATACCTTCAATCAAGCCATAGACCTTGATTCCTTTTGACTAAAATATACAAACATTTGCATAAGGCCCTGTGATTTCTAGCCCTAATTGGTTCATAACCTTCAAACTCATCATATTGATAGATGAAGTGGAATCAAGCATGCAGTTGTGAAGACATAGGTCATCTATTACCAAGGAAATGAGAAAGCTTGCTTGTTCAGTTTGTTCAAAATGACCAATTTGTAATAGTGTGGGAGGTTCTTGGAACAATTGTTGGTCCTCTGAGATCCCTTTTGTCTCTTTCAAAGAAGGGATTTCCAACATTCCACGAATCCTTTTGAACTTCTGCAAGATATTGGCCATGTTAGTGCTTAGGTCTGTCTCATCATCACTAGGTTTTGGGAAAGGTTGGGGTAGATCCCTATATACCTGGGGGTCTCCAAACTTCTCCATTTAGTCCTCACTCATTTGGCTCAAGCACTCAATCCTAGGCTTCCTTATGGCTTGATTTTCTTGGATTTACTTCGATGTAATTTCGGGGCACTCTTGTGGTTCTTCAACCAAGGAATCACTCATAATATTTACTTGGTAATAATCCCCATTGTTCAATGGATATTTGTGCTCCTAGTGTGATTCTTTACACTGAAAACACCATGGATTTTCCTCTACAACATGTTTAGGAGCAAGGGGATTAGGAACATTTTGGTCACTTCGAGGCTTAAATCCTTGGCCATTCTTTTGAAGTTTCCCCTTGTAAGGAAGTCTAAGGGCTTGTTGTTGGGTTCTTTCTAAGTTGACGATCCTATTCATCATCAATTCTTGATTTTTAACTATGCTTTCTACAGTTCCTTGATGTTTCACCAGAGTAGTGCCAACATTTGAGGTGGCCTCAAAATTGTGTATCATTTTGGGCTTGGTGTCAATTTCAACCCTTGGAGCAGAAAAAATTTCTACCTTAGATGATGAAAGGTTATTCTCAATCCTCGTGGTGACTTCATGAGCCTCTTGGATTTTTCTTGGCGTCTTGTCCTTAAGTAAGAAACCTATTTGTCCCGAGAACACCTTGGTATAAAGGAAAAGGAGAAAATCATTCCTAGGGTGGTGGATCTTAGGGATTTGTTGTAAAATCCTCTCAAACTTGGCATGGAATTCCTTGACATTTTCATTCTCCAATTTTCTGATGTCATTAAGTCTTTCTAGCAACATGTTAGGATCCTCTTTGACACTCCATCTCTTGAGGAAGAATTATTCTAATTGGTCCATAGATGTAATACTAGCATCAAGGAGACCATCATACCATCTTTTGGCACCATCTTGAAGAGTGGCAGAGAAAAGTTTCATTACTAGGTATTCAACATCATCACTGATAGCATGGAGTTGAAAGAAGGCCCATAAATTACTCATGTGGTCTTCAACGCTAACCACATCATTACCAATGAATTTAGGTAGCCATTTTTCATATTTTGCAGGCATTTGTCGAGGGTATCCCATAATGCCTGTCATGTTCAATGGCTTGAAGAGTTTAGAAGCCCATTGATTTTGATTTTGATTTTGAGTCTGAGTTTGAGCATTAGCCATTATGTTTAAATGAAGGTTCCCCTCAAACAATGATTTTACTACATGAGAGTTTTGCGGAGGCCTTCTTCTATAAGACCTAGGAGGCTTGGTGTACCTCCTTGAGCTTTGTGGAGTCGCCAGATAACCTCTTAAGGATTATCAAAGCAAATGAGGGAATCACCCTTAGTGGAGTCACCATGAAAGCTTGTAAAGTAAAAAGGATTTGAGGAAAGGCTTACCAAAGATATGTCGTTTGAGGAAAATTGACTTGATGTTCCCCGACAATGATGCCAAAAATGTTATCGCACAATCTGTACTTTCCCAAAGTTGAAGGCAAGTGAGACATGATTGACGTAACAATGGGATAACCTATCACTATCACCTCAATAGGAAGTCCCTTTATTTTAGGACTAGGAGAGAAACTACCACAAGGGAGGCGTCCCCAATGACCTAAAGGGATGGTGAACTAAGACAAGGATAAAGGTACCCCCTTCTCACTGGTCACTCAACTCAGAATGTGTTGCAAAGTTTATGTCTCAAAGGGACGAAGAAAATGTAGAAGATGAAGTGTACTTGCCCAGAATAAGACAACACAACATATGTATGGCAATTTCAAGTACAAAATGATAGTAAAGCTTCAAGAGACAATAAACTGATGAAATATATGCTAGCTGATATAAAGTTGCAACAAATAACAAGTTTACAACAACAATTAGTAATGTGTAACAACAACAAGAAGTACTCTTAAGAAATTCTCTAAGAGATAATGAAAATATAACATTTAGTGTATAGAATGATAGTAGCTTGTCATGAACAAATTCTGAAGTGATTAGCTAGCAACAAATGTTGAGTATGCAGAAATTTTGCTGCTCTAATGTGGCTGTAGCAAGCACTTATAACAACAACAAATGCAATTAGTTTTCTAAGCTATGTTAGTGTTAGTGTTGGCTGGTAAAAGATTGAGAGTTTAAGGTTTAAATGTTTGTTTGATCAACCAATCAAAGAGAGATGAGACTAGTGCATTTAAGGGTTATGGAGTCAAAAGTTTTAGAACAAATTACTTGAAGAAACAATAATGATTATACTCCTCTAAGTAAAACAAGGATGGATCTTTGAGGAGTAGCACCTTAAGTCCTCTAAGAACCAATCTTTAGGGAGGTGAGGTAGCTAGAGAGTAGGCACTTCTAGGCCCTAGCGCCTTCCTCCTCCTTAGACTATTGAAATGTATTGAATGCAATAACAACTAGACAAGGCTTCTAAAGTGCTAGCACTTTAGGGCTCTAGAAGCTTCTCTAGGTTGGATTACCTTAACAAAGTTTAGCAAATGAAGAGCAAAGAAGAAGCACCTTATGCTCTTAATCTTAGGGTTTGTCAAGCAAGAAATTTCATAATATTTAACACGAATATGAAAATATACCATAAACATTTAAAATAAAATGAGAATTGCATATATACTTACTTCACCAAGAATAATCAAGCAATAAAACCCTAGATTGCCAATCAAACTTCACCAAAAATGATCCAAGATGCAAGTATTTAGTCTCCAAGACAAGTGTGCCTCACAATTTCAATCAATAAACCCCAAAAGGGCGCCAATTTCAGTCCTCTCTATTCAATGTGAGAGTGATGATAAAAAATGAATCACTTTGGTGTAATTATACCAAAATTTGACCAAAAAATAACTTTAATTAAAAAATATAGGGCCAACCTTCAAAATTTTCCCTTAAATTTACATAAAATGTCTCTAAAGAAGGTGACGATAGCCCTCTTAGGGTGACGTTAGGTCTCCTTAAGGAGACGTTGGGCTGCAAGAACATGGTGCTAGACCTCCAAGGGCCTTGATCTTTGTCCACACGTGCCACCATCATTCTCAAGGAACCTTGCCATCCTGGACTAGACAGATGATGTCTTAGCCTCCAAAGGCTAGCATCCTGGTGCATGGAGGATGGAAACCCTCCCCCTAGGCCTGCCAAAGTGCCCCCAAGTGAAATGGCCTCTTCCTTCATTATGCAAGCTTGTCATCTCTGTCTTGCCCCAATATTGGGGTCTCAACATCCATCCCTGGGCTTCAAGCCCTCATGAAGGTCCAAAGTCGTCATCTCCTCATGAATACATGTCCACCAGGAAAGGTACTGCAAAGACAAACATGTACGTCCTCCAAGTGTTCACGAGGTACTGCAAAGACAAACATGTATGCCCTCCAAGTGTTCACGAGTCACAAGTATCATAACAAGTAAGCCAAATATAATAATCAAAACACCCGAACATGTGCATCAAACCCTGTTTTTCAAACCAAACAAATGCTCAAGGACGTTATACAATTTGTCAAGTTTAGGTTTGGGAAGGGTCTTAAGGTGCCCTATTGGGTCAATCACTCCAAGGTCCAGGGTGTTTCCTAGGTGGAACCTATCCTAGTCATGTGTGTATGTGAGCTGGTGTGGGATGAACTTATGGGCATGGGGTTTATGACATATAAGGGTTTGTATTGTCTTACCTACGGGTGCCTTTGTAGAGGTTGAGTTACCCTTTGTCCGCAAATGCAATTTTTCCAAGCCCATTTGTTTGTCGTTCTTCTTCTTAGATTTTTATTTCATGTTTATTTCATGTTTCAAGGAATAGATGGAGGCCACTATCCTGGCTTGGTGTCCGGATACGACAATGTCATTCAAAAATACCTCGCAGAAATGAGAAGGCTGGCTCGTGATGAGAGCCCCTTTCCCTCAATCGTGCAACTGAGAGCCACTACCCTAGCTTGGTGACTAAATGCTGGTAATTTNNNCTAAATACCTATGATCATTATAGGACGACTGGTGATGAGACCTCCTATTCCTCAACTAAAACGTTGAGTATTCATTATCATTCATTTTGTAGGTCCCCCATTTGTTACAGAGAAGCATTTCATTGCTTTCTAGGTGATCCTTGGGCGAAGCATCTCAAAGGTTTTATGATTGGATTTGATCTTTTACCAGCTACTTTTACCCTCTCGGCCTCTATCCCCTTCTTCCCATGAGGTAAGGTACAATCCCTTCTTGGGTCAATACACCTGAAGATCCCAAGAGGCTGGGGAGATGGAGGGAAAGAAGTGTGGAAAGTGACAAGTATGGTAGGGAATGGACGATGACTCTTCAAGGAACCACCAAGTATCAACCTATTCCTAAGGGTAACCAACTTACTAGGACACAATGACACCCCCTTAGGTTTAAATAAGGCAAAAAACATAAATTCCAAAAAAACATTCTGAAATCAAGAAAGATTCTTTGCAACATGTTCAAATGCTTCAAATATTAGAGTGACACTTACCATGATATCTGGAATCATTACCTCATGGAGAAAGACCCATTTCCTTCTATGACTAGGACGGTGTGGTGGAAACTGCTGCTGGTGATGTGTAGAAGCCATCAATGAGAATAAAGGGCCCTCTGGTGCTATGCTCTATCCATTTGGCTCTCGACACTCCATGTCTACAACCTATGGGCCTCGAGACATGATCTCCTTAGTTACCCCTAGTTTGGGGGTAACAAGAACAACAAGGCAAGAAGACCAATAAACCAAGAAAGGACATGTACATAGATATTTTTGGAAGGTGGTCGATGTAGATCAATCACAGTGGTATGAATGAAAAACAATCTAGGGCACTCATATATTCCATTCAATTCGAACATCAATCAATGCAATAGCTGAAACATGGATGATAAAACTCTCTTGTTTTTGTGGACCATGTAGTAGTAATTAATGGGATGATTGTGAATCCATGGACCAGGTTGATAGATGGGATCATGTATCACTCTCCATTGGTCAACATATAAATATAGAATTATCCCAATCAGAGGAGGACCAATCAAATATTTCATCATATTATGATCACGTTTCAGATCTCGTACAACCAAGTTTGGTGAATATTCTATTAATTTTGAATAACTAATATGAATGTTGTATGCTTTGTTCATTTACTGAACTCATGTGTTGCCACTCCATTTTTTGCAGGGCACATATACACAATGGTTTCCCCAAAAGATAATGAATGGGGCACTGACTATTGGTTGGCATGTTGCTTAGAGGGAAATCAATCCCTCATGCTCTTAGTAACAAACTCCAAAGGCATTCAATTTTTTATTGGGTCGATGGTTATTAAATTATAAGATCTAACACATGATGAAAGAACATGAAAGTAAGGTGGTTATGTATTTCAATTTTATATACCAGGTGAAGCTATATACCACTTTACAAACTTAGTTATTGGTACAAATCTCCAACTACAAACAATGCGAAGGAAGAACACATAAAATGTACAATATTCTTTCCCTTACTCTAATAACGAGGAGTTAATGGAGACCATTAGTATTATAATTGATCCTAATGGTCTACTTGAATGACCAATGGTATGTAGATACATATGTGGCATATTTGTTATTTTATATTCTATTTCGAGATATGTGTCTTGTTTATTTTTTTATTCAATTTTTAATTAATTTATAAATGACTTCTAATTGTGTCCTTTGTGTCACCTAGGATATCCAAAACATCATAGGCACATGAAGGGCCATCAATAAGAACTCCAATGTTTTTCAACACCACCCAATGATTCTTGGAAAGATGGGCTTGGTATGGAATTGAGAAGTGTATATAATAATTTGTAAATTTATAATTTATCCTCATATAATGGATTAAATGAGCATGATAAATGGTAGGTTCTCTCTGTATTAATCCCTTGAATGCCTAGATTGTGAAAAGATTCCCCACTTCAAGCACTCCAAGTATACTAAGGTTTCCAAATTCCATAAAACATAAAGTTTGGGTTTTGGACTAGGGTTTCATTAAAACATGTTGAGAGGGTCTAGGCTAGGAATGGGGCAAGTTAAGAAAGAGTGTATACAAGACAATTGAGAAAGTACAGGTGTGTGAGGTGTTCTAATGCATTTAATGTCAATAAGAGAGTTTAAAAGAGATAGAATGAGCCTTGGAACACTAGCTATCATGGAGAGAGTGTTGATGTAATATGTATATATAGAGGTAATGTATTCCTTATTGGAGAGAGATGAATTGTGATGTATGAATGTATTTTTTTAGATGGAGGAGGTTCTCCTATTATTTGAGGAGTTATTATGTAGCTTATATATCTTGGAGTTGTAATCTACGCTCACATTCTTTACATGTTGTTAACTTATGCTATGTTATGATATTTTAAGCATTTGGATCAACAAGGAAACTTGCTTCAAATCAACAATGTAACAATGGGAATTATGCCCAGTACCAAGTAAAATTCAAGTAATATGTTAGAAAATGATTATATACTTGAGTTATTGTGAAAGAAATTTTATTGAATGTAATTTTCTTAAGCCTTAATGGTTGTAGCGACATTTATAACAACAACAAATAAATGATGAAGTTTGTAAAGCATTGGAAGGGTGAGGGTTAGATGGTGTTGGAAATGGCACCTTCACTAGCATCTCAACAATACATTCTACTTGTTTGAACAATATGTTGTGCTTCATATCAATATCTAGTGAGATACAAACCTTACAAATTTCTGCTCTTAAACCCTAATGCAAATTTTCATGAATTGTTAATGATAGAACCACTCCACTAGCATTATTCATGAAGCAATACACCCTATTGTATGGCTTCTTCCTTTTCACATAATAGTACTCACTAGAGTTTGTGCCTATCTCCAAAACCACCTCACAACTCTACCAACCACTATACAAGATAGAGATTAGAGCCCCACCATATCATCCTGCTTCAAACACCCCATTAAACTCCCTCTACTAGACCAACCAAATGCTTCAATCTCGACAACCCTTTTTTTTATTATCAATGTTGTCCTCTTATCCTCCATCACCATAGAAGATACTGTGCTTACACCTTTTCCCTATGCCCATGATACCATATAAGATACCCATGCTGACCTATAATATCTAAAAGAATATACAAAGGTTCATCCTCTTTGCACCCCAAGATTACAAATATTTAAACATTCTAGAATGAAAAATATTAATGCAAAACAAAATAATGGTGCTCATATTCCTAGTTGAAGGCCAAAGATACCATACAAATCTATAAGGTGGTTGCTCGAGGACTACTTCATGAAGCCTGATCCTCAAAATATTAAAATAGACCTACGTAATGTAATTACAATAAGATTCGAAACCATACCATGAAAGATCCACAACAATAAAATATAGCACACCAAAGGGTCCCCATTAGCACCTTCACTAACGTCACAAAGTGTAGTATGGTTTCCAAGCACTCCACATCAAGCACTCCAAGTATACTAAGGTTTCCAAATTCCACAAAACCTTATCAAGATCAAGTGCTTCTTTACTCCTCTAAGGTTTCTCCCAATCTCTAGCAAATTTGTTCAAGAAATATAGCATTGAAGACAACAAGAGCAATTGTAAATGAAGAAGAGTATAAAATCTTGAAGTATTCTCATGTTTTTTTTATGGCTAATGGAAATTTCCTTTGATGTTGTTAGTATTCTTATACACTTAGGTCATGTGTTCATTCCACTGATTCTATGCTGCTCGGTTGTGAGAAAGGGAATTAGCTCCCTCTCGTCATCAATCCACTCATCCTACACCTTGTCTCTATGAATCCTAACTTGATTTCATTTGTTATGAGAATTGTTGTTTCTTGTAAATATGGGAAATGACACCTTCACTAACATCACAACAGTCCAACCTATGTGTTTGAACAATAATTACATTAGGATTTTATGCCCTCAGACTGAATTGTCAATATGTCCTTGAGTGGCTCGAGAAGGTGAGTTGCAACTCACCATAAAACACTAACTAGGCCTCAGATGGATGAACCATAAGTTTCATTGGACTTGAGGCACTGGATTACAACTAGGGGGACCCCTTCGCTATGATTTTGTTGCACGAAAAATAATTTGTTTGAGGATCTTTGAAACTAGGGTTTTGCTCAGTAAGGCACAATGCAATTTCTGAACTAGGGGTGGATTTTGAAGAACTATGTGTTGGGTGACTATGGGTAGTGTGGTCACATGGACCTTGGACAAACACACTTACAAGAGCTTACAAAACTTAGTTATGTCGCTTGGTTTGGATTTTATTCCGTCAAACCAAATTCTCAATATGTCTCTTAATGGTTTGAGGAGGTGAGTTGCAACTCGCCATAAAACACTATCCAAGCATCAGATGGATGGACCATTAGTTGCATTGGACATGAGGCACTGGATTACAGCTAAGGGGACCCCTCCCCTATGATTATGTTGCCCGTAAATCAGTTTGTTTGAAGATTTTTGAAACTAGGGTTTTTCTAAGTAAGACAAAGTGCAATTTCTGAACTAGGGGTGGATTTTGAAGAACACCATGTTGGGAGATTATGGGTAGCATGGTCACATGGGCCTTGGTCAAACACACTTGTAGGAGCTTACATAACTCAATTATGCCGCACAGTTTGGATTTTATGCCCCTTGACCAAATTGTCAATGTGTCCCTGAATGGCTTTAGGAGGCGAGTTGCAACTCGCCATAACAATCTAACGAGGCCTCGATTGGATGAATTTTCATTTGCATTGGACTTGGGGCATTGGATTAAATCTACGGGGACCCCTCCCTTATGATTTTGTTTCTTGAACAAAAGTTTGTTTGAGGATCTCCGAAACTAGGGTTTTTCTTAGTAAGGCACATGGAAATTTCTAAACTAGGGGTCAATTTTGAAGAACTCTGTGTTGGGAAATTATGGGTAGTGTGGTCATGTGGGCCATGGCCAAACACACTTGCAAGAGCTTACGAAACTTAGTTATGTCGCTCTGTTTGGATTTTATTCCCTCGACCAAATTGTTAATGTGTCCCTGAATGTCCTGAGGAGGTGAGTTGTAACTCACCATAATAATCTAACCAGGCTTCAGATGGATGAACCATCAGTTGCATTGGACTATTGATATTGAATTATAGCGAGTGGTAATTCTCCCCTATGATTCCATTTCCCAGTAAATGGTTTGTTTGAGGATCTCTGAAACTAGGGTTTTGCTCAATAAGACATAATGCAATTTTTGAATTGGGGGTCAATTTTGAAGAAAATTGTGTTGGGCAATTTTGGGTAGCATGATCACACGGGCCTTGGCCAAACACACTTACAAGAGCTTACAAAACTCAATTATGCCACTTAGTTTGGATTTTATGCCCTTAGGCCAAATTTTTAATGGGTCCTTGAATGGATTGAGGAGATGAGTTTCTACTCGCCATAAAACTCTAATCGGGTCTCGGATGGACGAACCATTAGTTGCATTGGATTTATGAAATCACATTAGAGCTAGGGGTCTCCATCCCCTATGATTCAGTTTCCCATAAAATGGTTTGTTCGAGGATATTTGGAACTAGGGTTTTACTCAGTAAGGCACTGTGCAATTTATTAACTAGGGGTTAGTTTTGAAGAAAACCGTGTCAAGGGATTATATGTTGTGAGGTCACATTGGCCTTGGCCAAACACAATTGAAGGAGCTTATGAAACTCAATTATGCCGCTCAATTTGGATTTTATGCTCTTAGACCAAATTGTCAATGTGTCCATGAATCGTTTGAGGAGGCGAGTTGCAACTCACCATAAAACTCTAATCGGGCCTTGGATGGACGAGTTGTTAGTTGCGTTAAACTTCTGACATCATATTACAACTAGGGGTACCCCCTATGATTTTTTTTCCTGGAAAATGGTTTGTTTGAGGATCTTAAGAACTAGGGTTTTTCTCAGTAAGGCATAATGTAATTTCTGAACTAGGGGTCAATTTTGAAGAACATTGTGTCGAGAAATTGTGGGTAGCGTGGTCACATGGGCCTTGGCCAAACACACTTGCATGAGCTTATGGAACTCAACTATGCCGCTCGGTTTGGATTTCATGCCCCAGGACCAAATTGTCAATGTGTCCCTGAATGGATTTAGGAGGCAAGTTGTGTTATCACATGAAAATGTTTTATAAATTTGTCTTAAAATTTGATTTGTTACACGGTGCTATGATTGTTTTTAGGTTCATATGCAAGGATTGAAGTTATGATGGGTAAAAAATAAAGATTGGTTTTTAGCCAACTTTGGCTTTACGGCTAAAACTTGATTTAATTTGCCTCCTCGGGTTTTATTCAGGGATTTTGCTTCTTCTTGTTTAAAAAATGACTAAAATTATTGTGCCCGTAGGCCCAATCTTCAATTATCCAAATCCATAGTTGTCGAGCCAAGCACCTACACCAACATACAACACGGTTTAGAGGTAGCCTATGAAGTCAAGCCACAATATCAAATCAAATCCCAACACCAAGCTAAAGCCAAGAGTTAAGTCCACAAGGGAGCATAGTGTGCACAACACGTCGAAATGTTATGAGAACATTGGCGCATATATACACCTCGAGTTCTTTCCTCGAAAATAATGTGTCATATATCCCGTTGAATGAAAATGGAAAACGCCAAGTGCCCGAGCCTGTATGCATGGGTTGTCAAGTGTCAAGACTACTAGTGCAAGTCTCAGGCATTCCTCAAAGCCTCACACATTGACCAAGCACCAAGTCTCGTTCAATTACAAGCTACAACCAAGGGAGAAGCCAACGAAGGGGTGTTCTAGTTGCACAATGCACCAAATAGAATTGGGAACAAGGGTTTCAATCTTCTTACAATCTTCTTTTCATTGCCAAGTCATGGGTCAACCAACGCCAACAGTGAAACACACAGATAAATATCAATATCTAAGTAGAATCGTTGTCCATTGCATTGGAAAGTGCAGATTACTTTAGACCCAATACATTCTGGTTTTTATTATACGAAACTGGTATAATGGAGGTAGGCGCTTTTAGGAATTTTTGAAAAACATTTTCTTCTGCTACCATCGAATGCACACAATGGTTGCCCTGCTAAAACTCATCATCCTGTATCCTGCGAGATAGTGGATAAGGGGATATTATCAACGTGAGTTATCTCTAAAAGCTCTCAAGGATAGATTTATGACCAAAATGTGGCAGAAGGAGACATGTTGTTGATCATCGTGCACCAAATATATATAGCCGAATGCCAAGTGTCCAACATTCATGGATGGATAACAAGTATGGCACTGGGGCCGTTCGGTTGTTAAGGTGAATTTGCAGGTGCCAAGGTTCAACATGCATATCATGGATTCTTTTGCCTGAGATGAACAATACACAAGGCATTAAATGACAAATAAGTATACTAAGTCACTAGCAGATTTTCTAGTTAGTAATCATATTAAATTCCTTCTGGAGGAATTCATTTCGAAATCTACATGTCATGAAGACAAGGAGGAAATAGGGGGTTCACAGCTAACTGTTTGCATGTTGCAAAACTATTGTAGTTTTCAATTTCTTAGTGAATCAACAACCCTGCGAATCATAAATGGTGCACTCATTGTAATAGATTGTATTGAAGGGGTTTATGTCCAGACCGAGATTGTGCTTCATCAAGCTCTTTAAGATTGTTCTCACTATGAACAAGATGGAAAGGCCTGCATGGATGGGCATTCACTTTGACAAATTTTGGGAATCACAAATTCAAGATGCTTATGCACGGTACAAGGCCGAGATTGCCCGAGGTTCATATTGCAGCAGAAATGGCACTTGTTGCCAATGTTGGAGGTTTAGGAGATGTTATGACTATTTTTGGCAAGGGAGATGGGAAATATCTTTCTCTTCTAGAACTGTCTATTTAAAAAACAATCTGCGAGAGTATTGGCATATATGACTCTTTTATGCGCTTCCTAGAGATGTGAGTCAACAAATTTTTAATGAGTTGCTTCATACTCAAGTTCTCATGAGAAATTTACTTCAATCATTTCAAGACTGTAATCTTCAGGATGCTTTTCTGGGAGAATACCCTGGAGTCGAAGGTGGTTGGATTGAAATTCTTGGAACACAGAGACCATCTCTTCTAGAAGTTGACATTTCTAGTTCAAATGTGACAGATTCAAGTCTTTCACTATCGCAAGATTGTCTAAATATGCAACATCTGGATCTTAGCTATTGTGAACATATTTATGATGTTGGACTAGAATATCTCACAGGTATTACATACTTGAATTCACTTAGTTTTAAAGCAAGTAATGCAATAACTGAACATGACTTGCCTGCCTGAGTGGGTCTTGTGAACTTGACAAGATTGGATATGGAGAGGTTCTTAGGGATTCATGGTGGATTGGTACATCTAAAGGGACTTACATGTAACCAGAAGTTGGAAAAGCACTACAAAACAGAGCGCTACAAAATCACTTGCAATTATTCTCTTCTCAATGCAAGATGGCAATATTTAAAAATTTATTCCAAGTTTTGTGGACAAGTCGCACCATCTAGCATGTCAAAGTGTTATTGTCATAATTCCAAGCATTCAACAAATGTAAGTTTCATTTATTACACCCAGATTCGAAGGCTTATTGTGAAGTTTGATTTTTTTCCAGGTAAAAAAACAAAAATCACATTCAAAATTTCAAGCACAAAATCAACAATCAAATACACATGAGGTAGAGTATTCCTAGGCAAGGCACTTGTCAGGAGGTGGCAACCAAATTGTTATAGCAAGATTTTCCTCACCATTGCTATCTTGCACAGAGGTCCTTTTTCCATTTCTCTATGCAGACTTATCATCCCTTTTTGATGAATCCAGAGTTAAAAATACATATTTTTCCACATATACGCACCCTATCTACTATACAACATGCGTATATGCAGGCTGCTCCACTCCAGCCCACGTACATCGAGATTTGTTCCAGAAAATGAAAAAATGAAGTTGGGTTTCCATGTCACGACATGAGATCTCTGATCCTTGGCCTTCCATATGCTGGAAACGTTTCGACTTGGCCCTTCAGTTGCATTTTGAAGGCTATAAGAGCACAATTCCGAGCTTTGGAAAAGAGAAGAAAGCGTTCAACTTTGAGAGCAAAGTTACTCTGGAGAAATTAATTCATATTGAGTTTGCATCCCTTTGTCCCTCAAGTCTGAACACAGTGTTCAAACCCCAAGCTCTTTCCCTATTGTTGAGAGAACCTCATTGTCTCTTTTCAATGAGCTTGCCTTTGGTGGAGGATTGAAGTGGTGGAGACCCAGTTGGAAGGAACTTGGTTTCTTGGTTCCGAACCATGGTGACACGAAAGTCTGTAATGTTATCGCTTCTACTGATCATTTATTAATAGAAATACTCCTTTCCCGTCCTATTGGTATCATGCAAATATATGATTATTATCCATGGGCATGTTTGTAATGTTTATTGATGGATTATGCTATCTAATGTGCTAACCCCTTTATATTATCACTATATACTTGCTCTGCTTATTTGTTGAGAACTTGTCACAGGTATAAAGTTTTGAGTTGAAGTGCTCAATGGTGGACATCTTCAAATGTTGGAACGAGGTAGGCTTCTTTCTTATCTTGCTAGTACATTGGTTTATATAGCATATGTTGGAATTGAGTAGATTTCTGCAGTCATACCTGTTTGTTGTGGTTTACCTTGGCCATAGAGAGTTTTTCCCTCGTAATAGAATTGGCAACTCCACTGGGGAGAGATATTCTTTCTGAGGGTTGAAGTAATTTTTCTTCTTGCATTGCTCTTTTTCCTGTGTGTTTCTTGTCGTATCACTGCTTGACAAATTCTATTCACTCTGGGTCTATGTTTTCAGCCTTTTTACCCTTGCCTGGCCTTGTTTTCAAGCCTGTATGTGCCCTATTGCCTTGATAGTCATGTACACACACGTGTTGTCTCACTGCAAGCTGCGTATATACGCTCTGTTTCCCTGAACAGTCGCGTACACCTTATTTCCTTGCTTGGTTGCTTGGTTTGGTGGTTGTTGGGTGAGATTTGATAATTGCTGAGCCTTCTTAGGTCTCTGTAGTGCCTGTTGAGCTTCACCGGGTTGACAGGAAACCTGTTTGGAGTTGAATTTTTGGGCGTAGTCTTTCTCATCATTTTTCATTTTTGATTTGTCCTTGAACTATGGGTTGTTTGCTTGGCTACTTGGTATTCTACTTGAGTTATTCCATTTATACACAGTAGAATTTATATATCAGGTTGCTTTTCAGTCCATGCATCTTCTCTTTAATATATTGAAAATACAAAAAATAGGCATTTTACATTGCTTGACATTTTTGTTTTCTGAATCTTTATCATTAGCTTAGTGCATTTAGTGAAAGATTGCATTTTACTTCTGGATTGCAGAGTTGAAATTGAAAATTGCACTATTTTTATACGCATATCATTCATTTAAAAATTAAAATTAGACTGTGCATTATATTTATATTTATTTTCTTGCAGAGTCATAATTTCATGAGTTTCACTTCCATACCCTTTTGAGTAATCACGACCAATAAAATTTACGCTTTAAACTAAAATTGATTAGTCATGATTTTATTTTTATTGTGAACAAACTAGTCTAGGATTTAGTGCCTTGGAATAAGATTTGTGAGTAAACTTCTCCAAGGCAATTAAATCAACATATGTGTCTGAGACAGGGATTTGAGAAGTCCATTATATAATTGGTAAGATTAGGAGGCTCCACTCACACTAGATTTAATCACGAGGTCGCACAAAGTTAGTTGAAGGGATAAACCCCGTATACTCGCCTAGCGTCAGAGATATTTCTGTGGATTTATTTGTATTTGGGGATCTTGCTAGTACCCATACCTCTGTGAGAGGTGATTCTTTCGAGTTTTCGAGCTTTGCTACCCTGCCATACAGTAATACAGACTTATGACTGATCGCCTGTGCATCGGTTATACAATGGTTTATTAGTTGCTTGACTTAGGTATCTCACAGGTTACTTCCAGGGGTTATTCTGCTTGTACCCTGGGTCAGATAGGGGTCGAACAACACACAATATTTATGGAATATTACCTATCCGGGGGGATCTGACCGACTGGTTGTTAAGCCCACGAGGGCCCCTATAACTGATTCTGTTACCTCCAAACTTTAGCGGGGAGTCTCAGGTCCCTCTTGGACGAGACATACCTTCTTTAGTGAGGGAGGCCACTCAGCCACTTTAGCCCGTTTGCATGCATATTGGCCGTTTGAATTTTGGTATGCTCTTTGACTACTAGTTGGCCTTAGAATATTTTTATTTTGTAGAGTCATAAGTCATCGTGGAGTCGGACCAGCATCGTCGCCGGTCCTGTCGGTTGTTACAGTTACCACCAGATTTCGAGTTCTTGCCTTCTAAAAGGCATAGAGTTATTAGGCGTGGTACACACACATCCACCTTTCAGAATTGTGGTCCCACAAGGATGAGTACTGAATCTAGTCTCCAAAACACTGGGAGTTCTTCGACTCCCATACCCACTATAGTTAATGGCACCCCTTCGACTCCTGCAACCACTACAGTTGCAGTGCCAGAGGCACATACTGGTACTATGGCTTGGCCTGTAGTTAATGCTTCATCTCTTGCCTCGAACCCTTTTAGGGGTCTTGGTCATTCACTGGGTTACAATGTTCAGTCCATCTCTATGACTTCTAGCCCATTTTCCTATGGTATGCCTAACTTCACTTCACAGTTTTCGACTGCCATCCCAGCTGCTGGCCATAACGCTAGCATTGGCCTTGGGGGCACTACACCTCCTTACACTCCATTTCCGTTTGGTGGTTCTCATATCCCTCAAACAAATCCTAATATAGGAAGTGTCCCTGCTCTTAACCCCAGGTCTAATCCTTTTACGGCTGGATGGAACAACCAACCTGGAGGACAAGTTTCATCTTATATCCCTGTTTGCACTCTTTTCGTCGATGTGTGAGCAAAAAGTGAGTGCTTACATGCCTAGTTGGGCTCTGCTAGTCATGACAGCTGTGATGTAAAGGGTTAGAAAGAAAACAACTAAGCTATTAACAAGAATTAAACAAAAACTAAATAAAAATATGAGCATAGAAATAAAAATAAAAACAAATGACAATGGACCAA
>JASDQU010945331.1:0-31304 GCA_032191745.1 Picea mariana
ACATAATAATCATCATAATGCTCAACAAAAATTATACTCAAAATAAAGTACTTCTCATATCTGTATTAATCATATTTATACACTAAATGTACATTTGTTTTACAAGAGACAATCCTATGCCTTAATGGATGGCCAACCTCTCATTCTCTATGCTTGGTTCTTCATTACATGGCCAACCCCCTTTTCCTTTTAGGTTTACATAGTTTATACAAAGGATCATGAACTGAATTTGGTTCTGATCCACTAATGTCTCGACACTCTCCCTAGGAATCCTCTTAGATCCTTAACCTAATCCTAGGATATCTAAATCCCTAAAATATTAAAATATCACTAAGATCTCTCACTCGCCAACTCTCATGTTCTCACACATTCAATAACATTTACAAACAATCCTCTCATTAACATGAATTAAATCCTTATCCTATGTCTCTCTCCCTAATTTAACAAAACATAGGAAATTACAATCAAATTAGGACTTAGGGAACCAACTCCCTTGAAAATTAAATACCCCTAGGCCTCCTCATATGTACAAGAAATTGGAAGTAGGCAGTACCTTCGTTGCAGAGCCAAATCGCTCTTTCCCCAACGCAAGTGTCAAATGGACTAAGAGAGGTGGGGAAAGTGTTTTAGCATTTTTCATATTTTTTAATTTTTCTAATATAAAAATTATGTATAGGAGAGGGTGTGTGGCATGCCCTTCCCTTTGCCCATTTTTTTAAATTTTTAATTATTTTTATTCATTTCCTTGAAATTTATGTCGGTCAAATGTTGACTTTGACTTTTGACCAAGGGCAATATTCGCTGAGGTTGAAAATGCTGTCAGATGAGACATAGTTAGAATTGGACGTAGGGCATGTCATTAGAAAGGTCTCTATGAGACTGTCAAGAATGATCACTCACTAATCTAATGATATGACACTTAGGCCCCCAATTTTGGCCAGGAACATTTGCAGTCTAAAACCTTGATTTGTCTGTAGGGCCCACAAAAATACCCAATCTTGCGAAAGGTGCCAGATCGCCATACAATATCGAATTGGGGAAAACAAATTACTATCAGAAAGGTGTTGATGAGTACTTCGATGTGGTAGCCATGAATTTATGAGATGAAGTGATTAAAAATGTTTTAAGTGCCCTGAAATTTCACTATGCTAGCTGATCAGATTGTCCCTCCTAAACAGTTCATAGACTCGTGACAACCCTAAATGGGTCATCCGGTGTCAGATTTAGGCAAATAAGGATTTTTTGGAAAGATATTTGAGTATATTACAAAAAATGACCACTTATGTTTTGAATTGGAGGTTTTAAACAACAAATTTTAAACTCTGAACTGGTGCTATTAATCTAGCCCGTGAAACTAGTCACAAATTTGTGAAGGATTGTTCTCCTCAACCGAGGGTGGAAACCAAGCACATGATATACCATTGGAAAGGTCTCGCATTGAAATAATCCACTCTTAGGTATTATTTCCCTTTCCAATCAGTTATCACAACAAAAATGGATCCGTAATTCACAACTATGAATTATGGCCCTTTAGGCGATGTGAAAGTTTGGCCCTTCGTAGAGCAGTCATACGGACTCAAAATTAGGCTCATGATATCCCATTGGAAATATTATTCTGATACCTACAAGATGAAAGCACTGCAATTTCCAAATAATGAATATATTTTATTTTATTTCATGTGGAATACCATGTCCTTACGGGAATCTGCTTAATGACAAGCAAATGGGCCAATGTTGATTTTTTTTTGCAAACTGTGTCCTCAAATTATGAAACCTGAACTAAGCAGTCATTGTTACCATACACTATAATATTTTTGTTTTATAATTATAAATAACTTGCGTTGGTTCATTTATTGATATGAATTAATGAACAACCCATTTTCATACATATCTTATGAATAATTTTTACTATGCCTAAGCCCCTCATATTAAATATCTCAATGTGTAATATATTAATGTGTAATATAAAGTCTAATAATTGAATATATGGAGTAGTTTCCCATGGTTGGATCTAGTTCAAAGTAATTATTTCCTAAAGGAATTTTCAATATGATGATATATATAAGCCATAGCTCGCCAGGACATCGCGATGACAATTAATTTGGTGTCAATTATTGAGTTGTGACACATAAGGGGGTCTACAATTTACTAAATTATAACACCGTAGATGGATTCAAAGACCCCTTCCTAGGGTGTAATTAATAAATTGTACAAATTGTAAATTGTACAAATTCATTGTCAAAATTGTAATTTTCCATTGTCAGAATGACACAACTAAAAATGACCAAATAAATGACCAATTGTTATGTGGCCATTTTTAGTCTAGTTATATCCCGTGATCAAATTTTGTCAATTATATTTGTCTTTTTTAGTTTAGTTCTTATCCCGTGACCAAAGTGGTCATTTATCTTGGTATTTTTTAGTTAACTCACTTAAAATTTATCAATTTGGGTCATTTATCCCTTGAAAAAACTGCGGTGAACAAATTTTTGGGTCACCTGGTCACTTATCTCTCATTTTGTACTAGTGGAAGAGACATCCTGAGATGGAGTGCCCTGTTAATGTCATAGAATTTTGTGGAATTTGTACGGAGGATCATCCTACTAAGAGGTTCCCTTCACTGCCTGGAATTCAGGACATCTATAAGGGAGGAGTAGAATCCCAAAAAACATCATAAACCCCTAAGAGAATATGGAGGAAACAAAACCATAACATGTTCCTAGATCCCTCCATGAAATACCCTCAAATACAATGGGTCCCTCTGATGCCTTACTCCTAATGGACAATTCAAAAACCCCAAGGCCATCCTTGGAAACATGGAGGGAGGGGAACTACCAATGGGAATGCCCCCTTGTAGCCACCATCTTTTCCTACATACCCACAATACCCTTCTAATATCTCTCAGCTTTTCCCAGTATTTAATCCACCTTCACTATCTCCACCTCCTCAACTACAAAAACAACTTACATTGCCCATGAATCTGAACGAACAACAACAAATGAAAGCTCCAGTTAATTCAAAAACTGTTCATCCTACCCCAATTCATGCACAACCCATTGAAAACCCTAATAACATATCTACTCAACCTGTACAAAATATGGAATTGTAGACCTTCATGAAATATTTCATTACCTCAGCTCCATTAAATGAAATCCAATTAAGACATAGGAAGGTCTTAAATAAAAAAAAATCTATAGTGGTTATCCAAGAAGGACAATAAAAAAATCAACCAGATGAAGATGAAGACACCCCTTCTATAGAGGAAAATCCTCCTAACATTTCAGCCAGGCCTACCTCACAAACTGAACTACCTCAGGAAACTAACCGTCCGCCTTATCTAAAAAGGTTTCTTGTAAAGAATCCTGAGGTTCCTTTAGGACATAATTTAGAAGTTGAATTAAGAAACATATGTGTAAAGATTCTCCTACTAAAAGCTATTAAAGACATTCCTATCTATGCCAATATTTTAAGGGACCTTTGCATTGAAAATCCTGGAAGAAAAAGGAAGGAGCCTCCTGTTATACAGGTGGTTGGAAAGTTTTCAGAATTCATATTAGAAATGCCATTCAAATACAATGACCTAGGGAACCCAGTGGTAACCATAGAAATTAATGGAATTTCTTTTCCAAATACACTTATTGATATTGGAGCAACAATAAATATTATGCATGTTGGTACCATGCAAACACTGCAACTAAATCATTTAAGGACGACCCAGACCCTATTGGAATTAGCAGATAAATCAATCATTAGTCCAACATGAAGTCTGTATTATGTAACAATCACCCTAGCTTCCTGGGAGTATCCTGTATACTTCTTAGTAATTCATCCAAAATCCACCAAACCCAGACATCTAGTTGTGCTTGGTTGACCTTGGTTGGCCACTACTGATGCATTCATTGGCTCTCGATCTGGAGAGATGAAAATTTCCAATCGGGCCCATAGCCAAAATTTTATTCTATTCCCTCATGCCCAAACCGCTACCGAAATTACTTTATGGTTAGAGAATCTGTATGGGGAGGAGGAATGTGCTCAACCCTTGTTAACAATTGAACAAATAAGAGGTTTTCAATAACCAACTGAAGATAAAATTTAAAACCAATTCTTAGCTAAGACATAATGTATTGAATATCCACAATCTTTTTAGAAATATAAACATATTTTCATCTTTGAATTCTAGGAAATTTGTCATCCTTCTACCTTGTTTACTATGAAAACAACGAACAAAGGTAGAGAGTCACCTGTGAAATCAGTTGAAATCACTAGGAAGTGTCTTTATATCAATTCTAATTTGGAATATAAACAACAAAATCAATTGATTCAAATGATTCAAGAAAAATCAGATGCCTTTGCATGGGACTACTCTGACATGAAAGGGATCCACCCAGATACTTGTATCCATCACATATATACCAATGATCAAATAAGACCTGTTAGGAAACCTCAAAGGAGGATGAATCCATCCTTGACAAATATAGTGAAAGAAGATTTGCAAAAACTCATAAATGTCAATTTTATCTATCCCATTTCAGATAGTAAGTGGGTATCTCCATTAGTCATTGTTCCTAATAAAAATGTCATGTGGAGAATTTGTGCATATTTTAGAGAGCTAAATAAGGCTACCTTTAGAGACTATTTTTCGTTACCCTTTATAGATCAAGTGTTGGACACTTTGTCTCGGAAAAAGTAATTTTCCTTCCTCAATGGGTTTAGTGGTTATAAATAGATCCAAATTGCACAAGAGGATCAAGAGAAGAACACTTTTACTTTACCCTGGGGTATTTATGCTTATAGGGTCCTTCCCTTAAGGTTATGTAATTCCCCTGCCACCTTTCAATTGGTTGTCCTGGTTATATTTTCTTATTTAACCCATGATTGTGTGGAAGTCTATATGGATGACTTCACATTATATGGGGATGATTTAAAAAAGAATTAGAAAACCTAAAGAAGGTGTTGATCAGATGTAAAGAAAATAAACTTTCCCTCAGATGTGAAAAATCCAAAATGATGTTCATTGAGGGGATTGTTTTAGGCCGTCAAATTTCTGGTACTAGAATAAGGGTAGATCCCGCTAAAATTGGAATCATTTCTCGAATCAAAATCCTTAGTTCCAAAAAAGAGGTGAGAAGATTCTTAGGGCATGATGGATATTATAGAAGATTTATTCAAAATTTTACAAACCTAGCTATCCCATTGTCCAAACTGTTAGCAAAGGATGTTGAATTCCATTGGGATTCTCAATGTCAAATTGCTTTTGAAATTTTAAAATGGAAGCTTTCAACTTCTCCCATTCCGAGAGGGAAAAATTGGTCCCTCCCCTTACACATTTGTATTAATGCCTCAGATATAGCTTTGGGTGCTGTTTTGGGCCAAAGAGAATATCAAGTTCCCTATGCTATTTATTTTTCAGCAAAAACCTCTCTCCTACTGAGATAAACTATACGGTTACTGAAAAAGAATTCTTGGCAGTGGTTCATTCCATTAACAAGTTCCAACATTATATAACTGGGTATGAATTCTTTGTACACACTAATCACTCAACCATTATATTTTTAATGAATAAACCTGTCACAAATGCTAGAGTTACGAGATGGTTGTTACTGTTACAAGAATTCAAAATTACTATTATAGATAGATCTGGGAGAGATAATTGTGTTGTTGATTTTTTGTCTAAACTTATTCATACAGGAGAGAATACACCAATTAATGATAATTTTCCTGATGAAAAATTGTTTGCTATCTCTACTTACATTCCTTGGTATGCAGATGTGGCCAATTGTCTAGTGATAATTACATGTGGCATGATGTCTGTTTATACTGCACTCAGCTTGATTTGTTGATTAGAATATGTGTACGAGAAAATGAGATACATGACATTCTTAAAGCCTACAATGATGGGCCATGTGGTGGGAATTTTTCCGATAAGAGGACAACATACAAAATATTACAGTCAAGCTATTATTGGCCAACCATTTTTAAATATGAAAAGAAGTATGTGGCTAGTTGTGATGATTTCCAAATGATGGGGAAGCCAAATTCAGTTGATGAGATGCCTCTTCAAACACAGGTAGTAATCCAACCTTTTGAAAAATGGGAATTATATTTTGTAGGACTAATCAACCCTATTTCTAGAAGGAAAAGGTACATATTGGTATGTATGGATTATGTGACAAAATGGGTAGAGGCTAAATCTTTGTATTTTGCAAATGAACAATCCGTTGTTGATTTTCTATTTGAAGAAATGTTCACCCATTTTAGTGTGCCTAGAGAGATAGTGATAGACCGAGGGACCCAATTTACTTTTAATTTGGTCAAAGCCATCACAAAACAATATCAGATCAGACACTGGAAATATACACCTTACCACCCCCAAGAAAATGGACAGGTGGAGTCAACCAATAATGTGATAGAGGCCATTCTCACGAAAACAGTTCAACTACACCATAAAGAATGGGATGATAGGTTTCATGAAGCCTTATGGGATTACCAAATGTCTTGGAGAAACACCACAGGTCATACCCCCTATGAATTGGTGTATGGGAAGCAGGTGTTTCTCCCCATAGAATTTCAAGTAAAGACCTTTAGGATAACCATACAATTGGGTATGGACCTAGATGAGGCATAAAAACATAGGGTAATGCAACTGAATGAACTTGATGAGATCAGGAAGGATGATATTCATAGAAATACACTCATTTGAGATCAAAGGGATAAATGGCATGCCAAATTTATTAAGAAAACATCCTTTCAACCACGTGATTGGGCCCTGTTGTATGACAACAGGTTTACATTTTTTAAGGGAAAAATGTCAACCTGATGGTTGGGACCATATGAAGTGGATACACTCTATGACAATGATTCTATTAAGATAAAAACCATTGATGAAGATCAAACTATTTGGTATGTGTTATATTCTTTTCCCCCGAATTCTTTTTTTTCCCTCAGGAAACATGTCTCATTTTTTGCCTCATTTTTTGTGTCGCCTCGATTTTTTGTGTCCATTGTTGGGAGGTTTTTCGGCAGATGGTTTTTACCGATGGTTTTCTATTTTCGGTTAAGGAATTAGGGTTTTTGACTAATCTAGGTCATTGGGTTAGGGTTTTGGATGCCTCTAGCTCCTATATGTATATTGTATTGTAAACAATGTCTCACAATGAATATAAAATATGTTGGTTTTCCCAGTTTGGGTTTCTAGGGGAAAAATATCCGTGTAATGTGTGTATTTTACATTGTAACTTTTTTGTTCTTTTATTGAAAATCTATTTGCACTAAAATATTGTACAAGGTGAAAATCTACATTTGGTATCAGAGCTTTGTTGGCTTCAGGGGGACGCCTTTGTGGTCAAGGGTTTGGCTCGGGACTGTTATAAGACTTGTTACAATAGGAGATCTACGGTATTGATTTTTCAGGTTAAAATAAATGGCGAGAAGTTCGAAAATGGAGATCAAGAAATTTAATGGGAAATTTTTTGAGTTATAGAAGCTCAAGATGGAAGATCTGTTGGTGGACATAGATCAATGGATCACAATGGATATAGGTACTGCACCTACATCAACTTCAGCGGATGCCTGGAAAAATTTGGATTGGAAGGCAAAGAGCACAATCTAACTGTGTCTCTCAGATTCAGTATTACTGAATGTATCAGAGGAAGCTACAACAAGGATTTATGGGAAAAGTTGGGGAAGTTGTATCAGTCTAAGTCCCTAGTAAATAAACTATTCCTGAGAAATAAGCTATATAATCTGAGGATGAGAGATGGAGACTCAGTGGAAGATCATTTGAATGCCTTTAATACTATGGTAATTCAGTTAGTATATGTTGATATTAAAATTTCATATGAAGATAACTGTATCATTTTACTGTACTATTTACCAGACTTATGGGATAGTCTGGTTGTGGCCATAGGTAGTAATACAACTTCCTTGAAGTTTGATGAAGTGGTCTCATCCTTGTTTTTGGAGGAGATGAGACATAACAACATGGAAGGACAGAGAACAGATGCATTATTTGCAAGAGGATGCTTCGAGGAAAGAAATAGATCTAAGTCCTCAAGTGGGAGTTCTAAGTCTAAGGGGAGATCTAAGTCTCCTGAAAATTTTGTAAATGTATGTTGGAGATGTGGACAAGAAGGAAACTACAAGAAGCAATGTAGATCCAAAGTTGAGAAAAACAAGGGATATGAAGAATCTCCTTCTACATAAGAAAATACCTCCAAGGAAAAAGGAGGGGATGTGTACTTGGATTCTTCAAGCACACATGCAAATCATGAGGCATGGTTGGTTGAATCAGGTGCATCCTTTCATTTGACTCCCCACAGGGAGTGGTTCTGTGAATATTAAAGGTGTGATGGAGGTAATGTTTTCCTAGGTGATGACTCGACAACCAAAATCATAGGTCAAGGAAAATTCAAGTTGAGGCTCATAGATGGAAGGATTAGAACACCACCTGGTGTTTCGCACATCCCAATATTGGCCATAAATTTGATTTTTGTAAGCAAAATGGACTATGCAGAGGTAAAAATAATATTTGAAAAGGAAACCTGCAGGATGGTTCGAGGGGAAATGGTGCTATTTAAGGGAGTTTGGTTTGGAACTATGTATAAGCTACAAGGAAGAACCATTAGTGATGGGTGTAATAGTTGCATAGTTTCTAATATTGGATTTGAAAAAGAAATAACTCCTACAGTCTCTGGGGAATATTGGAGAAAAGGGTATTTGACTACTACACGGTAAAGGTATGGTTGAAGGTATGTCTAACTGCTCTTTGTATTTTGATTTTTATGAACATTGTGTATATGGGAAGAAGAATTGGGTAAGACTCTCCTCTGGTGCAACTAGGGAAGAAGAAACTTTATAGCTAGTTCACAGTGATGTGTTTGGACCTGTGTCGGTTCCATCATTGGGAAAATATGTGTATTATGTCTTATTTATAGATGACTTCTCGAGGAATACTTGGATATATTTCCTCAGGAAGAAATATGAATTCTTTGAAAGGTTTAAAGAGTTTAAGGATCTTGTTGAGAATCAAACAGAGAAAAGAATTAAGATAGTGAGGATAGATAATGGCCGAGAGTTTTGCAGGAGTGAATTTGAAGAATTTTGTAAGAAGTGAATTATAGCAAGGCATAATACTACTCCATATACACCTCAACATAATGGATTTGCAGAAAGGATGAACATGACACTAATGGGAAAATCAGGGTGCATGCTCAATGATGTCGGCTTAGGGAAATAATTTCGGGAAAAGGAAATGGGTACTGCATGTTACTTGGTCAACAAATAAACCTCATTAGCACTGGATGACAAGACTCCACAAGAGGTATGGACTAGTAAAAAACCTTCTCTCACACATCTCAAGGTATTTGCCTGTGAGGCCTATGTTCATGTTCCAAAGGAAAACAAGAGTAAGCTAGATAAGAAGGCTGAAAAGTGTATATTTATTGGTTATAAATATGGTATCAAAGGTTATAATATTTGGAACCCCCCAAAAAGAAGTTTGTGTATATCCGAGATATGGTATTTAGAGAAATTAAGGATGTTGTTAAATAGGAAGTCCTACCAAGTAAAGAAGAAATAGAGAAAATATAGTTTGATTTAAAGGATGATGAATCAAACTCTACACAAGAACATGAATAATAAGAACAAGATCCTCATACTTCAGTATTGAAGAGATTGGTTCGAGAAAGAAGGATACCAGAAAGGTACACTCCATTTGATTTCCGTTCAAAATTTTCTTTTTCTATTACTGATGATGATCCTAGAACCATTAGGGAGGTAGTGGATACAGAGGATGGAAAATTATGGAAAAAGGCCATGGGTGAAGAAATGACAGCCTTGGATAAGAATGAGGCTTGGGATCTAGTGGACTTGTTGACTTGAAGAAATTCCATTGGCAACAAATGAGTATTTAAAAAGAAGCTAAATGCATAATGAAAAGTGAAGAAATGCAAAGCTCAATTAGTAGAAAAGGGTTATTCCAAGGTTGAGGGAATTGATTTTGGTGAGAATTTTTCTCCTGTTGCCAAGTTAACTTCTATAATATTTATGTTATCTATTGTTGCTGCATTTTATTTTGAAGTAGAACAGATGGACGTGAAGACAACGTTCCTACATGGGGATCTGGAAGAAGAAATCTATCTGAAGCAACCGTAAGGATTTGATGTGAAGGGAAAGAAGGAGTTGGTATGCAAGCTGAAAAAGTCCCTATATGGTTTAAAAAAATCACCAAGGATGTGGTATCAAAAAATTGATACTTATGTGATGGGACTTGGCTTCACAAGAAGAAAAGATGATCATTGTGTGTATTTCAAATTAATTGGTGATCATTTGATTTATTTGGTCTTGTATGTGGATGACAAGTTGCTGATAGGAAACAATAACGAGATGATACAAGATGTGAAAACTCAGTTGTCCTCTAAATTTTACACGAAGGATCTTAGTGCCACAAATTTCATTTTGGGCATGGAAATTAAAAGAGATCGAAAAAAGAGGAAACTCTGATTAAATTAGAGAAAATATGTTGAGACAATATTGCAGAGGTTTAATATGCAGGATTGTAAATTGGTCAAGGTCCCTATTCTTGTTGGCATAAAGTTATCTACAGATCAGCATCCCAAGACACATGAAGAGGAGGAGGACATGTCTTGTGTTCCATATGTGAGTGTAGTTGGCAGTTTGATGTATGCAGTGGTTTGTACTAGATCGGATATTGCACATACAGTGGGAGTTTTGAGTAGGTATATGTCAAAACCAGGGAAGGAGCATTGTGTTATCACATAAATCTTACAAAGGGTCGGAAGATGACCAATTCCTTTGTTGCATAGAAACGTCAAAATGTAGCATTCAAAGAAGCCCATTTCAGGCTTAAAATACAAGTAGTGGGTAGGTTTATTTTTCCAACGACGGAGATCCTAGGATCAATTCAGATCAACAACTTGTGTGTATTCAGAATGTCAAAGTTGTGCGAGGTCTAGCACCAAACAGAATCCCCATAGTTAAATATCAGGCGCCACACATCCTTCTCTATCAGACGATCATGATTTAGTTCAAGAATTTGGGCTTCAGGAGTTTTAGCTTCTCCCCTCTCTCTTTCATCCAGAGTGTTCTCTCCCAAAGTCCACCGATCGTTGTTGCCTATCCATCGAAATCTAACAATGGTATTTTTCTTCAGGACTTCAGGCTTCGGGATTTTCGAGAGTTCCCCTCCCGATTTCCTCTGGATTACTTTCCCCTAGAGTTGCATATCAGGCACCACACGTCCTCCGGAACAAACAATCAATATTTACTTCCGGAGTTCAGGCTTTGGGAATTTCATCTTCCCTGCCCCCATTTTCCTTCGAAGTAGTTTCTCCCGGAGTCCACATATCCCTCCCGTGTCTCCTTCTCAGATCGACGATCGTCGTTCACTTTGGAGCTCCGACTCTACATGCAGACCACCCCCGAGCTCTAAAGTGCCAAAGTACGTGGCATTCATCAGTTCAAACATGTGGCACTCTCATCAGTCGTGACACTTGGCATCCATCTGGAATTGAAATGTGTCACCTCTCTTTTCATGACACGTCATCATAGTGACTTTAGGCCACCACATCAGATCATCCTCCGAGAAGTGTTCTTGTTCAACGCCAAATTTAGCGCCATCTACAAGCGCGATTAGAATGATTGTAAAGTTGGTAGGAAGATAAAATTTAGCGGGGCTACTAAATTGGCAGGGTTTCCTAGATCATGGAACATGATTAGATCAACGACCATGCTTCATTGTGGGGATGCAACTTGCTCGAGCATTAAAATCCTTGAGTGGCCCCACAATCGAAACCGTTGTATAGTAAAAGAGCTACGTGGCAGCAGGTGGTGAATTGCGGGCTCAAAAGCGGTGTGGGTCGAAACCACCTTTGACAGTCCCACATTCACGTGCTTATAAAATGACAAATCTGAGAGCAACATGTGGCCTCCCCCTAGGCATTAAGCCTCGTTGTGATCCCTAGAAAAAAATAAGTTAATGAAAAAGGAGTGGTGGTTGAAACCTCGACTCACTCCATAAATAGAAGGCATGGAGGGTTTGGCCGTGGAGACATAATTTTCATCCTGAGGTACCCCTATGGACGGTTTTTCCTATAGGCCCATCCTGATCTAAGCTCGCATCTGATAGAAGGAATCACACAAAGTTTGACAAAAGGATGCGCAGACGAAAGCTTTGAATGGGATGGCCAGATCACACCACTGGCAATTGTGGACTGATATGATATAAATAGATCAGTTTTGATTTTGTAAAAGAGGGGGTGTTTTTAGAGGCTGGAGAGCCGAGAGAGTTTTAGGAGCAAGCCTCTGTATTTTTCAATTGTAATCCTGAGGGATTGGATTGTAAATATTGTGTTATTGAAGATTCCTTTGAGCTATTTTTATCAGACGGTTTTCTTCGTTTACATGATTTTCTATTTTTCTTGTATGGATGTAATCTATTTGATCTATGGATTCTTGAGGCAATAGAGGATTTGTTGTCATCTTTCCCATCTTTCATGGTTCATCGCTAAGATATTTTCTATTTTTTTTTCTTGTCTGGATGTGATCTCTCTAATTTATGGATTCTTGAGGTGATGGAGAATCTTTTGTCATCATGCCCATGTTTCATGGTTCATCATATATTTTCTATTTTTCTTCTTGTCTGGATGTAGCATCTCTCGTGTCCATGGATTCTTGAGGCAGTAGATGATCTGTTGTCATCTTGCCCATCTTTCATGGTTCATCACTCATACATTTTTTTTCTTCTTTCTCCTCATCACCACATAAATCCTTTGTCTGATAGGTAGTTTAAATGCCTTCACTATTCATGATACCTATGACTCCATAGCCCAAGGGTCCCAACTGATCTGAAATTACCTCTGTTATCTTTCCCTCTCCCTGCAGTCTTACTGATCCACCTACTCGAACCATTTTAATTCATTTACATTTTTTTTATGGGTACTGGGCTTATCCACTTGTAGTCGGAGGGTGACTCTCACTGCTAACACATTGGATAATGATAAAAATGGTTTTCAGGTATTTGCGTGGCACTGCTAGCTATGGATTGTGCAACCAAGGAAGACCAGGATTGGACATAGTGTTGGGCGTACATGGATTTTTGGATGCAGACTGGAATGGAGATCCAGATCATAGGAGATCTACAAGGGGGTATGTGTTTAACCTTTTTGGAGGAGAAATCAATTGGATGAGCAAAAGACAGGTTGTAGTGGCACTTTCAACTATAGAAGCTGAATACATGGAAACCACTCATGTAGGTAAGGAATCATTATGGTTACAAATATTGTGTTTAGGTATTGGGATGGTAAAACAAGCTGTAAGGATAGTTTGTGACAGTCAGAGCGCAATTTTTCTGGCGAAGTACGTGACTTATCATTCAAAGACAAATCATTTTGATATTCAATATCACTTTGTGAGAGACATGGTTGAAGAAAAGAAAGTGTCACTGATGAAGGTTGACACTTTGAATAATGTTGCAGATTCATTAACAAACTTTTTGAGCACTGAGAATTTCTCTTAGTGTAGAGGATCCATGGGCATTACTTCCCTAGATTGTTGACCATTTAACCTTATATTGTTGACATGTTTCCCGAGGAAACAATGCATTGGATTGGGACCTAATTCCACCTTGTCTATCACTTTTACCTCAATTTAAATTTCATGTACATTTAGTTTTCAAGAATAATACTTAAGACCTACATGTTTTGATATTTAACTGAGTATTTAACATTCTGGTACTTGTTGGAAGATTCAACACTTCCAGTTTTGAATCTTGGATAAAATCACCTGCAGTCTAATCCAATACCAGTGATCGCCAACATTTTCTACAGCTTGAAACTTAGAGTATTCCAACAACAATGTGAGGCCTGCAAATTCGAGTTTAAAAATCATAAAGACCAGTTACCTTATCAAGTGCATCTAGTACTGCATAATCATGTTCTGGTACTGTAGAATATTGTTCCGATACTTTCTTATTTTGGTACTGTAGAGTCCTGTTCTGGTATTGAAGAATCTTTTTTTGGTACTTCAGAGTCTTGTTCAGGTACTAAAGAATACTGCTCCGGTACTATCCTATTCAGGGACTAGTTGATAATCCATGACTAGTTCCAAAGTAATATTATCACCGTCATGTACTTGACACTATTTCCACTCTAGGTAATTGGAGGTATGAGCCAATATTTTTCTATTCTTTCTATCAAGGAATCATTTAAGTCTTGTGATAAATCGTTCCTTACATTTATGTACACCCTCCTTCTAAATTATTATACTTAAACGTATCCTCCTTATTATCCTTTAAAGAGACACTTCCAAATTTAGCTCTATTGTGTTGGGTATGTCTATGGATCTACCTTGTTATTACCTCATCATTTTGAAAAGTGACTTGAGTTGATATTATCCATTGAAAAGGGTTGACAACGCTATGCCTAATACTAACTTAGTTGATTTAAGAAGTTCTTATCCAAGTTTCTCTTTACAAGCTTCTATTGGGAGGTATTGATGAAAAACTCATGTGGTGGACCACTCCTATAAAACCTTAATGTAATTTCATGAGAATCCTAACAGAATTAACTAGAGGGACCTCTTTGTCATTATCCGATATGATTTATTATACATTGAATAGCTAAGACTTAAGGCTAATGTGGAGGATGTAACATTTGGTATAAATAGAAACAATCAATTATGTGCCTAATAAATCTAAAACACTCTCGTACCACCTGCCTTCCTTATGCTCTAAAGTTGTCAATGAACAATATACATAATTATAAATACTTTGAGTAGTATAGTAAAAGGAAGTATCAGGAAGTACAAGTAAACCTGCTAGGGTACTAAACAGGCCTGCTAGCAGCGGGGCCATGCTTGTATGGTATTAAGGTAAACCCGCTAGGGTACTGAACATGCCTACTGGAAGCGGGGCTATGTTGGGTAAAGGAAGTTGAAAAACATACATTGGCACACCTAAAACTAAATAAAATCCCTTTGGTCTCATTCTGAAGCAATCATTATTAAAATCAAGGCTAGGAGATGAACTTTATATCTCTTAGATGATTCTGTTAAGAACCTTCCAATATCCACTTTAGGGTTCTATCTTTTAAAATAAGTAGGTTTTCAGGGAAGTGGGACCCTCAGCGTAGGTAATTCACCCTACCTGAACAAGAAGAGATTTATTTCTATAAACTTGGATAAGAGACAAGTTAATAATCTTAGGATGTATTATTTTATGTGTTCCCTTCTTCTAATGGAATGTAAACCATAACTATGTCACTTTTATTTTAAAGGTAATCTAGGCAGGGGCCCTATTAGTTAAAATCGTTTATGAAATATCTTGCCAATATCTTATAATAATATTAGAGTCACATCCAAACCTTTTCTTCTAATTATTACTCACAATAGGTTGGACATGACTTAGTGTCAAATCATTAATGAATTCGATCTACTACTCATGGTTAGACATGCTCAAACAAGTGGTTTGTACTACTTCATTGCCATCATAACTATAATTTGAAAATTATAATAAAATACACTCCTATGAATGGCGTCACCATTCATATGAGCGTCATTATAACTGATATATCATTTACGAACCTTTTTCATTATACCACCTTTGTTGCTCGGGTTCATTACTCTTCCCAGGTTTGTTAATCTGTTATGGTACCAAACCCCCTTGAGAATTTCTTTCAAGACATGCATGGGGTTTGATTTCCATGAACCTATGTTTATGGTATTTCAAGAGAAAGAATAATATAGGACATAGAGAGGAAATTTTGAAAATGATGGATGGGTACCCTTTCTAGAACAATTTTGAGGACACCATGTTAAAATGTCCCAAGCCTTTGCAAAAAGTTATGATGGTGACACTGTTCAGTTGGGGAGAATAAGGATGTAGGTGAGTATATTTTATATATACAAGGCCACTGTCTTACAACTGGAAGGTGAAAACTATTTTAAGGGTATGGTGATCCAGGGGGATATTGATGGCCACCCACCTGTTCCAAATTCCAACTGGCCCATCTTGACAGTTTTCAGTTCAACACATTTCTCTATAATGGGGAAATTTATTTGTAATTGTGGGTTCTTCACTTATAGGGTTGTCCTGAAGCCCTACACAACATCTAGGTGGATATTGGTGGTGACCCACCTATTCCAACTGGCTTATTTTGGAATTTTTCATGTCAGTGCGTCTTTCTGTACATTCAGTGTTGTTTTGGGGATCTAAACAATGTTTAATGGGATTGAAAAATTCAAACTATAGACAGAGTCATATTTTGATGACATAATGTGTAGTTCTCAAAACTACCTTTCTAACAGGCTATCACGTGCCTAAAATGGAGATCGTATGCAAAAGTTACGAGCCCGAGAAGTTAATGTACTAACTTACCCCAACGGGGCCCACATGAATTTTGGTGCTTCATCTTCCAGGGTTAGGTTTTTGGATGTATAGGGTCTTGACATTCGTGTTTATCATAAAAAGGTCTTTAGAGCCTCATTGTAATCATCTTCTTGCGAATGAGTGTAGACATCACATCTCTTCTCAAAGATAAAGTTTCCACCATTCTAGTGAGTCTTGCACTCTGTATTTTTACAGTCTCTGTACATTTATTTCATTAATAGAAATCATGTATTGTTGTATTTATCTATTTCTGGAACTTTTTATGTGTATTTCATTGTAATATCTCTACTTTAATTTTGTTCTAAAAATAATTCAAATCAATGATATTGGAGCAAGCTTCTCTTGATCGTTTTTCAATGCATGTCCCCGATGAGGTTTGACTATAGCAAGTTGAGTCTTGAGCTTGTATCTCTTGAGGAAAATCTATTTCGCACGCCCAAGAAAATATCTATGGCGATAGAAAAGAAAAACGACAGAGTAGAAGATTCTATTAACATGTTGCTTGAACTAGCTCTCTCGCGACAGAGGGATGAAATGACTGAGAATTTTTCCCACATCCTTCAATGTCTTCCCATAGAAATAGGTGCGTATTCATCAAACGACCACTTTGGAGGAACCTATCCCTTCAAGGTACAAGTTAATTTTTATATTCTCGTATTTGAAGGTCAGATAGATGTGGATGCCTTAGAAAAATGGTTGAATATGCTAGAAGGTTATTTCTCTGTTCACAATTTTTTCGACAAGGAAAATATCACCTTCGCACTCCTCAAGGATCTCCCCCATGTCAAACATTGGTGGGAAACTTACTGGGAGAAAATTTATATAGAGGAATTTGGAATATATGGGGCCAAGCCCACTTGAGATTTTTTTGTGAATGTGGTCAAGGAAAAATACTACCCTGTTGATAACTATGAAGACCAATACATTAGATGGACCACACCGTGACAAGAGAAGAGCCAAACAGTGTCAGAGTTCACAAAGACTTTCCATACCTTGCACACCAATATGGGTATCAAAGAATCTGAGTGGCATATGGTTTTGAAATACCATGGGGATATACATAGGTACATCCAAATCAAAATGGATTTCCTAAAAATCTCATCATTAGGAACTTCCTATCGATATGCTGTCAAAATCGAGAAGAAATTTAGGCACCAAAACAAATGGGAGTTCGGGTTTGCAAATCCAAAACAACCAAAGCATGGTAAATACAACCTTAACCAACAACCTTCCAACAACCAGTCCAAAACATAGGAAAATAAGGGTAAAGGAAAGACGAAGAATGACACTGGGAAGTGGTGCGACTTCCACAAAATCCCCTAGCACAATACTAATGAATATTTATTGAAACAATCATTGGGGGCCGAGGTCAAAGACAAGGATCCGAACCATGATTCAAAATCTAATCCAAAAATTATTAAAAACAGACAGATCATTGACGCATACCCTACTTCTACTGTTGCGACCACAACAATTCAACTAGAAGAACTAGTAGATCTCGAAGAGGGGGAGCATCTCTTCCACTCACATATGTGGGTGAAGGGGGCCCCATTTCATTTCATTGTTGATATTGGTAGCCAGAAGAACCTCATATCATCTGAGGTCGTCAATCAGTTGGGGTTGTCGACAACAACACATCCGCAACCATACAACATCAGGTTGCCTAACTAGGGACGATATCTTCATGTCAACCAACAGTGTTGCTTGTCCTATGGCATCCATCCCTTCAAGGATGAGGTAGTGTGTGATGTTTCCCCTCTTGATGTATGAGATGTTTTTTTGGGCCAACCATATATGTGGAAATGTCTTATTGTTTATGATTCTTGATCCCGTGGTGTCATTATTACTCTAGGGGGTCAACTCTATAGGATACCATAGGTAGTTCTGACTACTGTTCCACTAAAACAATTTTTCAATGTAATCTCTTCTACTGCAAAATTCATCCTCTTCACAGTCTGCTTAAAAGATGCATAAAAGGCCACTACAACCACTGCAACCTCATCACCTTCTATCCAACATAAGAGAAATCATATATTGTTTATTCACCCACAATGGTTCCTACACAATGCCCCATCAAGCCCAGAGACAACAAGCTAGTGGAACAGATTCAACCATGCCAACAACAGATTCGTGGCAACCTTCCATAGACCAAGCAACACAACTTCTCCAACAAGGCATGCAACTCACCAAGATTCAGATTAAGAAAACAATTTCCCCTCTTCCCAAGGCACTCAATGCAATGTATACCATTTCTTACTAAAGGGGGAGGATTGATCCAAGTGGATATTGGTGGCCACCCACTTGTTCCAAATTCCAACTGGCCCATCTTGACAGTTTTTCAGTTCAACACGTTTCTCTGTAATGGGGAAATTTCTTTTTAATCATGGGTTCTGCACGTACCAAGTTGTCCTGAATCCCTACACAATATCTAGGTGTATATTGGTGGCCTCCCACCAATTCCAACTGACTTATTTTGGAATTTTTCATGTCAGTACATCTTTATGTACTTCCTGGGCCATTTTGGGGCTCTAAACAATGTTTTCTGGGATTTCCACAATTAGACTATAGACATAGTTGGAGATTTATGACATGATGCGTAGTTATCGAAAATACCTTTCCAATGGACTATCACACGCCTAAAATAGAGATTGTATGCAAAAGTTACGACCACGAGAAGTTAATGTACTAACTTACCCCAACGGGGCCCACATAACTTTTGGTGCTTCATCTCCTAGGGTTAGGTTTTTGGATGTCTAGGGTTTTGTAATTCATTTTTATCATAAAATGCCTTTAAAGACTCATTTTTATCATAGGCTTGAGAATGAGCGTAGCTGTCACATCTCTTCTCAGAGACAAATATGCCACCATTCTGGGGAGTCTTGCACTCTGTATTTTTACAATCTCTGTACATTTCTTTCATTAATAGAAATCATGTATTGTTGTATTTCTCTATTTCTGGCACTTTTTATGTGTATTTCATTGTAATATATCTTCTTTCATTTCATTCCAAAAATAATCCTAATCATATGGTGATTGACCAATAGCTATGGCAGAAGTTTTTAGTGCCAAAACATTCAAATCTGGATTGGGTGAAATATATCCCTCGCCATTGGGTGAAACCAAAGTATTGGACAATGCTTGTTAGCCTGCAAATATTTCTAACCTGTGAAGGTAGGTATTCCATCACCTTAATTTACCATTTAATACTACTGTTGCATTTTGAGGATGGTCCAAAGATTATTTTCCCATACTTTTTATGGATGGGTTTAAGTAAGATGGAAAGAGGGGTTAGATCTTCTTCCAAGAAACTAGAGACAAGCCTCTATCATCACAGTTTAATGAAATTATTGGTTGTGTATGAATTAAATAGATGAGGAAGTAGCTGGAAACAATTCATTACTCGAGACTTTACCCTAGAATATGTTACTACAAGCCATACTGAAGGTACCCCTAAGTATGTGGGAAAATAAATAAAATGAAAGGGTAGTAAAGAGTCTAAGGAAAATCAAGGAAGTAGTGAGGTCAAATATGTTGGGGCTAGAATCTCAAAATTTGTTAACAAGACAAAACAGAAAAAGGAAATAAAAGTGGAGAAAACTTCTGAGTCAAGAGTCAAAACATGAAGGAATAGTAAGACTCCCGAGGAATATAGTACCAAACCATCTACTCAGAGTAAGACCAAAACGAAACAGGAAAAAAAAGTTATGATTCATCAACAAAAACACATAGAAGGAGGTTATTTAAGGATGAGGTTGAGGCACCTATCATTCAAGCTATGAAGGTATCAAAAGAGAAATCCCCTATCATTCTAGAGTCTACCCACATGACTACAAGGAGCATGATTAAACAAATGCAAATCCCTACTCTCTAAACCTTGCAAGGGGAACCAATTGATATTCCATCTTCACTAGAGGAAGGGGATTAACCTATACAGAAGATTAATGCAACAAAGGAACTTGTTGCAAAGACTTTAAAAGAATTATCATTTGAATGCAAAGATAAGGAAAAGGTTAAGAAGTGGGAAGACCCCCTTGTCACTCTGACTAAGCATTAGATGATAGTCAAGATATGAAGGTTTCAAAAATAGATTGAGAAATTAAGACAAGAGGTGGATGAATATGAAGTTTTGGATTCACACATAAAGAAGGAAAATAAATAGCTTAAAGCCCATAATCAAAAGTTATGAGATAAGAAAGAAAATCTCGCTATCAAATTTAAGAAGGCTATTCATTCGGGTAAAAAGTGGGAAGCAAAGGATAAAAGGCATATGTTACATAGAAGAGTACTCAAAAGAGAGATTAAATATCTGAATAAGGGTGGAACTTCAGGGCTTGACATCTTATCCCAACTAGCAGATGGCTAATTCAATCAGAAATGGCACCAATTTTGAAATTTTGAAGATAATTATTGCATGAGGACATGAAATGGATAAGGCATGGGGGAAATGTTGGTTCTTCTTTTTGACATCCATAGTCACCTTAATGTTGTTCCCTATACCAATTATGTTTCCTTAAAAACATGATTAATCCACTCATTTTTCTTGAGGATACACTCATTTGATTATTTCTTGGTGTACATGAGGTAATAAACATTTAGCCTATGATTTTCATGGTTTAATGATAGTTTAGAATAGTTATCTATGTGATTTATTCCATCTAATAGCCTTGTTGTGGAAATCGTATTAATACAGGCTTCTAAGACATCACTCCAGGTCATCTGATACCCGCACTGGAGGTCATCTGGTACTTGCACTGAAAGTCATATGGTACCTGCCCCAGAACATTCCAAAAGTCATTCGGTACCTGCACCAAAACATTCCATAAACCATTCAGTACATGTACCTGAAAATCTGGATGTGATCAGCTGACGGGATATTTTGATGAGTTTGAGGAGTCAGTTCTTGAATGAGATCATATATTATAAGTCTATATGATATTCCTTCATCCTCATGCACTTCGTGTCATGAGGATGGAGGAACTTTAAAACAAGAAAAGTCATGTATTAGTAAATTGATATTTGATACATTTACTATTCACTTATATGTTACCTCGATTGTATCAGGTTGTTTCTCATATAAAGAGGGCTTGTAGGTGATTGACTGAAGTAGTCAAATATTGTTATACTAATGTATTGGTTTGTGAACATATATTTTCTGTAAACTTAGTTGTTGAAGGTTAATATGAAGTGGAATTTGTTCATCTTGTGAATCTCTTAGAATGTATCATTCTATGAGTTCTTTTTAAGCTTCCCTATTGGCATAGACAAGGGCCCACCAGTCCAACTCGGTGAGCTTATTGTAAATTGTAGTATAATTTTTATTCTTGTACTCGTTTATTGTGATCTGGTAGTAATATGTGGTTTTCCTGCACCTGCTTGTTATTCATTTGGTACCCGTTATTATTCTTGCTAATTCATTTTCTTGTCTAATTTAAATATATCATAGTTGTTAAGTGTGATAAAGGTGTGAGTATTTTTATTCTATTGTGAGTGTGATGAGTTTGGTGCACCAGAATTGTAGGAATTCTACTTATGTTCATTCTCAGTAATTTGGAATGTTAAAATAATTGCAGAGATTTCTGAAGCGTGATCATTTTCATTATTGGATCTATGTTCTTAGAAAGGATATAATTGTCTTAGAATTTATTTTGAATTGCAAAGTGTGTTAGTACAAAAGAAACTCAAGAATCCATCTTTTGTATTACAAGGTCCAACAAATGCAAAGTGTCAATGAGACCTATTCTCCCTGTGTAGAATAAATTGATTTTCCAAAATTGTCAAATTGTGAGATTGTATTAAATTTCCTTTTTGTGCTGCATCAATTGATTTTAAAATAGTGTGTGAAGAATTAATTGGAATTGCCTAGTTAAGTGTGTCATTACATAAACAAGACAATATTCCATCCTTTGAATTTCATGAGCCAGTAAATGGAAAATAGCGTTTCCTGTACTAGTTATTTGTTGAAGTAGAATAGTCTCTAGAGTGCATTTGAATCTTGCAAGGTGCGTGAAGTATATACTAGAACGATTTTACATAGTGATTAAGACATCCATTTTTAGATAGATTTTCTATTGGATTTCATATTAAGGATTGCGATTAGAGTTTAGATAAAACAAAGTATATATCTGAAAATTCTTTAATCTCTACTAGACTCACTAGGCATAGTTAAAATATATGTTTTTGACACATATAGTGTAAAAAATATGTTGATTATGAATACTGGTTGACATATTAATGTTTGGAAATATGTTATACATATAATATCACCAAAACATACCATACCATACCATGGCAAGGAAAGGAAAGGCATGGCATGGAAAGGCATACCATACCATACCATACCACACCATGGAAAGGAAAGTCAAGGAATACCATACCATACCATACCATACCATACCATACCATGGCAAGTCAAAGAAAGGCAAGGCATACCATACCATACCATCGTGAGGTAAGGCAAGGCATACCATACCATACCATACCATGGCAAGGCAAGGGAATAAATGACATGGCATGGAAAGACATATCGTACCATACCATACCATACTATGGCAAGGCAAGGAAAGACATAGCATGGCAAGGAATACCATACCATACCATACCATGGAAAGTGTTACGAGGAAAATCTCTCTATGGCTAGGGTCAAACCACAATAAATGAAAATGACTGTAGAAATCAACTCTATTATGAAGTATGCTATATAAAATAATATGATAGCAAGACAAGATAAAAGGCATACCTCATCCATATGTTCGATGAAGTCCACCGTTAAGCACTCGACCCAAAGCAATACACCTGCAACTAGTGCTCAACAACCAAGCAATGCAAGCATATGGTGATAATATATGATGTTAGCACATTCAATAGCATAATCCATTAACATTCATAAAAATTACACCCATGGAATAATAATTCAAATATTTGCAAGATATCAATTGGACGAGAAAATATTATTTCTATTAATATATGATCAACATAAGTGAATAAGTTACAAACTTCCATGTCGGCACGGTTCAAAACCGAGAAAATTTCCTTCCAGCTAGGCCTCCACCACTTCAATCCTCCACCAAAGACAAGCTCATGTAAGAGAGACAATGGAGTTGTCACTCAATAAGGGAAGAACTTGGGGGTTGAACACTATGTTCAAACTTAAAGGATAAAGGGATGCAGACTCAATGTCAAGTGAATAATTCCTCTAGAGTAATTTTTCTCTCAAATTTGAATTCTTTCTCCTCTTTTCCATAGCTCAGAATTGGCCCATTTATAGCCTTCAAGTGGAACTAAAGGGACGAGTCATAATTTTTCTAGTATATGGAAGGCCAAGGATCATTGATCTCCTGTCGTGACATGGAAACATGACACCATTTTTCAATTTTGGGAACATTTCCCAATGTACACAAGTTGTAGTGGTGCAACCTGTGAATACACATGTTGTATAGTAGGAAATGTGTGTATACGTGGAAAAATTGTGTTTTTAGATCTAGGATTTGCAAAAAGGGATTAAAATTCTGCATGGGGAAATGGAAAAAGGCCTTTTGTGAAATATTGCATGGGGTGAGGAAAATATTGCTATAACATATGTCCCCTAATGTGTGAGGTCAGAGGAGTATCTGCGATGGCCGAAATACATTATAAAAACCCAGAAGTGGAGTGATGGGGAATTAGCTTGAAGAACTAGTTGCTCATTACAATCTGTACTAACTTTGCATACATGGTTGCTAATCTGAATTACACTATAGATCCATGTGAAAATATAACAAACAAATGTCTGTGGCCATGAATAGGAAAGTACAAATGCGGTTACATGACAAAGGTTGTCATAGTCACAAAAAAATCCCAGTAGAACCCATCTCAAAATCAATCTGAAGATATCTGTATACAATGGAGTACAATCTGATCTCCCATGATCACTAAAGTCACTTAGGTATTGGTCCAATGAAAAGGAATCAATAGATCGGGAAAGTTGTGGCCACATACTGATGTCTTCAAATCTTCTACACAATCCGCCAAAGGTGCAAGTCTACATCATGAATAAAGGAGTTGAGTTTGAACACAATGAGACTTTGTTTGATTATCGATCATTGAGGTATACTATTAACAAACCTGAGACAACCTACCAATGATGAAAGTAGGTATCAAGGAACTGAGTACATTCTTACAAGTGTGAATAAAGGAGTTGGGGTTGAACACTTGAAGAATCCATCGATTAGGAGACATTGAAATATTCCCAACTATCGATGGTGAGAGAACTTTCCACTAATGACTGCAAGCCTCAAGGTAGTCATAGGAATCTAGGTCTTGTTTCCATAATAGACGAGCTGAAGTCGATGGAAGGAGACCTGCTGAAAGGGGAGAATTAAGGCATCTCTCATCATTCAACATGAGGTACAAAGAATGATCTTCATGATTTGGAGGAAATCAGACGAAGAACATGTTCATGAACCAATGACCCTATGTGTCTTTCACGTGTGCCAAGTGCAAGCGGTACATGAAAAAGACCCTGTGAATAGAATCCAATGAGGAAAACTGCTGACAATGGAGAGGAAACCACCAATAAGGATAATGGCATCCAAGACACTACATGAATCCCAATGCGTGATTAGATGTCTTTCCGTCGAACATAAGGGAAACCACCCAGTCAAAGACCAATGATGAAATGTCGACTGTTGGGTTCAAGGTTAACCTACCAATGAGGAAAGTAGGACCAGGGTGCGTAATAGGAATACAACATCATGTGATTCAGAGACAAACTGAGGGTATGGCCAACATGTAAAGTCAAGAGTCTTGAGGAATGACTGACACAGGTTGATAGACATCCTTTGAACAAGAGCATGAGACATATGGAATACTCTGGAAGCATAGACTCAATGATGAAATCATGAGATGCAGGAGGCATCAATCAAGTTATCCATAGGGACTGGAAGAGTAACTAGTCGGTGGAGAAAAATCTAGTCTGTAACGAGCTCAACTTCTTAATTCCATGCTAAACCCAAAATTATGATGAAAAGTGGACTTAATAACTTTGTTCTTTGTTCAAAGGTGACACGAATGCTCCCAATATAAGATAATACTCCCCTCTTGCTCGAATTTTTTTTGTTTTTTCATAGTGAAATGAATGCTATGATACAGAGGAGGAAACAAGTGTCACAAGTAAGCACAACTAGTTCCATCAGTGGAACATACCTATTATCAATGCAAGGGGGTGCATGCGGGAGATGGACACTCGGGGGAATGTTACCTCTTGGGTATAGGGTGTCAAATTGTGAAGGATATAAACGAGGATCTGCTTGGTTGAGGATGCAAAACTACTGAGGAAAATGGTTTATAACACGAAGCAAGAACCAGATATAGGCTCAATACTGCAAGCAAGGGCATGAGAAACAATCACAACTTGACGCCAAAAAATGTTCTTTTTCGTAATCTTAGTCTACTTGGTGTGAAAAAAGGGATAAACTTGTACCAAATAGACGTCCTTTCAAATCCAATTTACGAGTGTGAAAGAGACAAATTCACTCGAAAATATTTTCACTTTTTGAAAATGAGTCGGAAAAGAGCTTAAATAAAACTCGCTTGGGAGTCCTCTAGGTATATGTCAGCATGTTTATGAGTGAGAAATGAGGCTCAACATAAAGTCATGTATTAGCTATAAGGGACTCCTGGTCTTGCGGAAAAAATATCTGCATGGGCACCAAATAGAGCAGAGGATCTAACTAGGGTACCCATGTTTGGTAAGTCTCTACCATTTGATAATGACACATCTTGTAGAAGATGGAGGGTTATGTGTCGCAAAAAATGGGTTCGTACGTAAGGAATATGAGGGACGGTTATAGGACAATGCAACCGTGCATGATGGAATGGATACCTATCCTATATGTTGGCTAGTGAAAATACCTTCCCGTAGTTATGAACGGTCAACATAACGCTAAAAACTGCAAGAATCCCTGAAGAAAAATACAAAAACCAACTCAATACACTACTCTATTAGTCGAGTAGAAGAAAATGCAATTTAAAACTATAGAAAGTGGGTAAAAACTACTATAAATAGTAACAAAAACTGAATTTTATTATGTCATTTTGACTTTTTACCCAAATAGTGAAAATTGGACCAAATTGCCTCCAATCTTTAATTGGGGATTGTGGAAGCTTTGTGTGACAAAATCAAAGACCGTTTGGACCATGTAATTCATCTTCCCCTCCTATTCCTTTATAGTGGATTACATTTTTTATTTAGGTTTCAACATTTGAGTTAATTAAGGCACAAATTAGGTATTTCGGTGTATGCGGGCTACCACTCATCGGGTCGTGTATACGCGAGGTTATACATGGCTGTGTAAAATACATGTTGTGTGTAATTATCCATATACGCAACTTTGAATGCTGCAGCCCATGTACAAGTCTGTAAAAAGGGTTTTTGATGGTTTCTAACTAAAACATTGATGTTTCTCTGGAAGGATGGTGCTAGAATGGAGGGAAAGGGAACATGAGGAGGTAGATGCTGGTGTGGAAAGAGATATGGGGGCCCAAATGGCCTTGAAAATATGTGGGTTGTACAAAGTTTGGGTACTCAAAGGGATGAGGGCCCAAGTGAGGTTGCTTCAGTTTCTTGTGGATTACTGGGATCCAGACAGTGAGAAATTCAACCTCGATGGGAAACCATTGAGGATTGAAGTCGAGGATATATATTTCTTGACTAGGTTGTCACACCGAAGTGAGGTGGTGAACCTAAAAGCTGAGGGAGATGGTAGCGGTATGAATATAGAAGAGTACATAGACACTCACTATATAGCAGGGACCGAGAAGGTCAGGAGTCAACTCCCCATCTAAGAAATAAACAATCTCAGCCTTAAGATTTTTGTCCTCGTTTTTACTAGGATCACAGGATCAAATTCGTTGCACCAGGAATTGAGGCTGCTTATGTTCTATTCTATAGAGTGTTTGAGACCCACAGTGTACTATTAATGCACCTCACTACTAGCTCATATGAAGAGCCATTTGAGAGAACGCAAACAGGGTGANCGAGCAGGTTCCGGGTTTGGGACCTAGAGTCGAGATCATTCCTCAAGGACCTCGCAATCCAACCATGGCACGATGGAACGAGGTAATGAGATGAAAGGGGGGAGGTAGGGTTCCCACACCCTACAACGATGATTTATTTTACTGGTGGAGGAGATGGTTCATTGCTCTGGATGACTACTACTATGTAGGGATTGACTTCAGAGGGGAACCTGAAATCTCACTGCCACCAGGGACCGCCAACGGGGACATAGGTATGTCAAAGTTTTTAAATATTTCACTTTTTTTGTATTTTTGTATAGTAAAACAAAAATATTTTTGGATGATGCTTAAGTATTAACTAGACACTTGTGTGACGCAGACGTAGGTCCGCGACGACCATATGGGATTCCACAACATCATTGGAGGCACCAGGGAGATGAGGTGGAGGGAGGAGAAGCAGAGAGAATCCTTCAAAACGTGTAGGGAAATCTGTCTCGTTTGACACATAGGATTCTGATGGTTTAGGTAGAGGATATGTCGTAGGCCATGCAATGACAAGTGATTTGTGTGCCTAGATCTTGGGTGCGACTCTTTCGACATCTTGAAAACATCGTAGTTTGCTATCATGACACACATCCGGTGCCACAGGCGTATATGTCGTGGATTTTGTATTAACGATTGTATATGCATATTGAGGGTATTGGCTGCAATTTTGTACTATAAACACCATATTTTTTGAAATATATATAAAACAAGGTTCTTCTTCTTTACTTATATTACAATGTGTATATTGATGAGATTGTTTTCTTTTCTTTAGTTATGTGAAAAATTCCAATCTAAAATGAAATTAGCATAAGCATCGGATACATAATTAGAACTCCTAGGTATGTGATCATAAGTAATAAAATCAAATTGTCACTCTAAAAGGCGCATCCGTAGGAATTGTCGGAGTAACGTAGGATCACGCACACAGTAACTATCGTTCAAATGACATACTACTAACTGGGAATCTAAGCGAACCTCCAAAGAAAGAATACCATGTGAAATGGCATTGCGCAAAAGTTCTATAAGAATGTTATACTCAACCACATTATTCGTGGATGACCCTAGGAATACACCACTTGAAGACACCAGTAGACCCTCAGGTGAGTAAACCACCCAAGCAGCGAAAGCCAAGTTCCGTGTATGACGAATTGCTATGTTTGTAAATCCTAAGTAGACCGAAGACTCTATTGAAAGATTCCAACCAAGGGAAAAATCGATAAGCAAGCTGAAGACGAAAAATAAAGGGAAAATATATATACACTAAATTACATTAGTATAAAAAGAGCTACGCCTAAGCTTGGGGCTCAAGCATAATATCTTTTCAAGTAGATCCCATTCTTGGGATCGACCAACATGTTCCCTTCATAATATTCTAACTCATAGGCTCCTTTTTCTAAGACACGTACCATGATGTAGGGACCATGCCAAATGGGTTTGAACTTGTCTTCCCCTAGTGGTTCTTTGGATTGATCATATAAAAGGACCAAGTCACCCTCATTGTACAACTAAGGACAGACAGACTTATCATAATGGACATTGACTCGTCTTTCATTTTCCTTGATATCTGTAGAGGCATCTCGACGCTTCTCGTCAAGACTCTCTAGGTGTATGAGGCGTCGCTCGAGATCAAAAGTGTCAGGGAGGAGCGCGAATGCCAATCTAAGAGAATGTATTTCACATTCAATAGGTAATATCGACTCCACACCATGTAATATCTGGAAAGGAGAAAATCCAGTGGTAGTCTTGACCAAGGTTCGATATGCCCAGAGTATGGGATATTGCATAATGTGCCAGTCATATTTACTCTGGCTGATAGTTTTCTGCAAAATGGTCTTGAGAGACTTGTTGATGACCTCTACCTGTCCATTTTCCTAGGGATAGTAAGGAGAAGAATGAACATGCTTAAATCCCAAATTGGATTCTATCTCTTCCATCATTTCGTTCTCTAAAGTGACTGCCATGATCAGTGACAATCTCACTCGGGATATCGAACCTGGCGATAATTTGATTGAATATGAAGAAGGCGACAATATTCTCGTCAGATTTAACTATAGGCATGGACTTGAACCACTTAATAAAGTATTCTATGGCTGCGATAATGTGTTGATGCCCCCCATCTAAAGTTGGGTTGCAATCCACGAAGTCCACCCCCCACTTGGTGAAGGGATCGACAATAATGACTGGGTGAAGAGGGGTTGGATGTGAGCATATTTTCCAAGTGAACACCTAGCATGGGTGAGACTTCTTAACCACTTCAATGAAATATTTAAATATAGAAGGACAGAAATAGTTGGCTCGCAATATTTTTTGGGTTGTCGTAAGCCCGGATAGATGACCACCACAAGCCCCACTATGGAAATCATTTATAAATGACTCAAATTCTTTGTGAGTTAAACAACGACGTAGGATATTGTCTATTTCTCGATGATACAAAGTGTCTCTGACGATAATGTAATTCTTGTCTTGGTATCGTACACGTCATCGGTCATCTCATGAGAGATGCTCAGGAAACTTCAAAGTTTGAAGATAGAGAACAATGTCTCCATACAAGGGGTCAGACGACGAGACAAGGAAAATGTTTTCATCCATGAATGAATCAACATGGATAACATCCTCATCCAATCGTGGGAATTCAAATATTAACTCCACAAAGACTAGTGATTTCTTGGATTTCATAGAAGCGAAATGGAGATAAAATTCTTGTAAGACAAAAATCCATTTATTATATTCCCCCCCTATGATACACCTGGTAAGGACATATTGAAATGGATTGACATCGGAAACCACAGTAGTCTTGCAAAGAAATATATAATGGCATAGTCATTGGACTATGTGAACGATAGCCAAAGCTAGGTTTTCTACATGAGAATAATTGAGCTCAGGACCAACTAAGTTTCGACTAAGATAGTATATGATGTGCTCACAGAGATCATCATCCTACTAAACCAAAACCATACCAATCTTCTCCTCGGACGCGACGACATAAACTAAGTAATCCCTACTTTAGTTAGGAGACTTCAATAGAGGCATCGATACCAAGGATTTCTTCAAAGCATAGAAGGATTCCTGGGCTCCCTCATCCCAGATAAAAGGGGTGTCCTTCTTCAAAAGATGCATGAAAAACTTAGTAATATTTTCATAGTTTACTATCAAATGACATAAAAAATTAGATTTCCCCTGTAAACCTTGAAGTTGTCGAATAGTGCGCGAGGGAGGCAATCGAAGTATTGCCTCAACCTTTAAAGAATCTACCATGATCCCAGTCTCAGAGACTAAAAATCCAAAAAGACGTCCATACCTAACACAAAAGATGCATTTATGAGGGTTTAACCAGATTTTATAATGATGACATCTTTAAAAAACTAGCTGAAGGTTCTTATAGTGATCCACTCTCTTACGAGAGTGAGCATCAAGATCATCAAGATAAGCTTTGACTATATTCTTAAGATCATGGAATGCGAAGGTCATAGCACGTTGAAAGGTTTCTTCGATGTTTTTAAGGCCAAAAGGCATCTTCCGGTATGCGAAATTACCCCAAGGAAAAATAAATTTCGTCTTGTGTTGATCCTCAGGTTTAATTTGAATTTGGTTATACCTTGAAAATCCATCCATGAAAGAAAACAATTCACTTCTTGCACACTCATCGAGAATCTGATCAATGAAAGGTGTGAGGAAGTTGTCTTTGGACAAGCTTTGTTCAAGTCATGAAATTCCATGCATACACGAATAGTTCCTTGCTTCTTATTCACAAGAATGGGATTGGATACCCATTCAGTCAAGGAAATTGAGTAGATAAAAATAGCAAGCTCTGGGAGAAAATAAGAGTGATGATGCATATCATCCCAAGGTTTGTCAGAACCATTCA